>JARYGA010035872.1:0-46820 GCA_030545235.1 Helianthus tuberosus | reverse complement strand
ACTCATTCAAATCCACAGTTCACATGTATGTTTCATCACAGTACACAACAGTTAAGCGGGTTACTCATGACAACCAACTCATGTTTCTTCGGTCAGTACTTCTATACTTAACAAGCAGTAATAGAGTTTCATCAACAAAATCTCTCATTATCGTACAAGTTCCAATCACAGTTCTGTTTGTCTTGTTCCTGACGAAAAATCCTTCTTGACGAAAGATCACACTTGACGAAATATTATCCTTCGTCGGGTTCAAGTTGGCGACGAAATACCATCCATCTTTCGTCGAGATAGGTATTTCGCCGGAGGTCCTTCTTCCTCCTGCCCTACTCTTCGTCAAAGTTAACAACAATAACCCTAATCACTTACAGTTCCGATTTATTCATAGCTATACAGTTCCCTAACTTATTTTGAATCAATCATAAACAATTCATCATGCATATTGTCCTAACTCAATCATATACAATAGCTAACACAATATAAATTCAGCAAACAGGATCATTGAATCGCACAGTGAATCATGAATGAATGCAAACCATCAAATCCTTATCATGTATGTTCTAATTTATTTGATTAACAAGAAAAATATCCAAACCTTAATTAATCACCACATACGATTACGGTTTCTAATAAAACCCTACATTCACGGTAGATCACGATCACCAAAGACAATCATCAATCAATACGGAGTGTGGTGGAATACTAACCGATCGATGGGATGATTACGAAAGTTCAAGAAATCTTCGAAGGAATAGATGGGTGCTGCCGACAGTTCGTTGAGAGGTAGAGAGCTAGGGTTTCGCTAATTTTTAACTTACATACGGTTATGCGGATATACGGTTCTTATAACCTAGTCACCTTTGGGCCACCCTTGGGCCAAAAGCCCATTCCGGCGAATAACCCCACTGGGCGAAAGTCCAGTGTTTCATCGACTGAAAGTGATGACGAAAAACCATGATTCGTCGCATAAGGATTGTGATGAAAATCCTCCTTCGTCGGGTAAGGTTGAATGGGTTAAGTCTTTTTAATTTTAAACAACTCAAAAGCTTCTATTAACAAACCAAATAATAATACAAACAATACAACACATTAATCCTATAATAGACGTGCACAAGTTATGACACAAACAAGTGTCGAGGAAAGACCTTGAAAACTCGGGTTGTCACATCATCCCCAACTTGAAAGAAATTTCGTCCCGAAATTTGATAAGTAAACCAAAAGCGGCGAAGTGTCGGATCAGGATGACTGTGGATTTTCCTCGGGTACCACATCATCCCCAACTTGAAGGGGAATTTCGTCCCGAAATTCATTAGTTGCACCAGAATTAGGTTGTTCAGTTGGGAAAAGATGAGGATACTTTAGCTTCATCTGATCCTCGCGTTCCCATGTGAACTCCGGTCCACGTCTTGGGTTCCAACAAACTCTCATGATTGGAATTCGGCTATGCTTACGAACCTTGACTTCCCGATCCATAATTTTTATTGGTTCCTCAACAAACTGCAACTTGTCGTCAATTTTCACCTCTTGAAATGGTACTACAAGTGTTTCATCAAACAGACACTTCTTCAATTGTGAAACATGGAAAACATCATGAACATTGCCCAACTCAGCAGGTAATTCAAGCTTGTACGCCACCTTACCAATTCGTTCCAGAATCTTGAATGGCCTAACATAACGCGGATTGAGCTTGCCACGTTTCCCAAAACGTACCACACCCTTCCAGGGTGAGACCTTTAACATAACGCGATCGCCTACAGTAAACTCCAAAGGTTTCCTACGCTTGTCAGCGTAGCTTTTCTGATGGTCGCGCGCCGCCGCCATACGATTTCTGATTTGCACAATCTTCTAAGATGTTTCGAGCACAAGTTCCGGGCCTGTGATTTGGCTGTCTCTCACTTTAGCCCAGCAGAGAGGGGATCGACATTTCCGCCCGTATAAAGCCTCGAACGGAGCTGCCTGGAGACTAGTATTGTAACTGTTATTGTAAGAAAACTCCACTAGGGGTAAGTGTCTCTCCTAACCTTTACCAAAATCGATAACACATGCCCTCAGCATGTCTTCTAATGACTGGATAGTTCGCTCGCTCTGACCATCCGTTTGAGGGTGATAGGCAGTGCGCATGTCTAGACGTGAGCCAAATGATTTGTGCATCGCTTGCCACAAATCGGATATGAAATGCGGATCACGATCAGAGATGATGGAGGTTGGCACCCCGTGCCTGGAAACCACTTCCTTTAGATAGATACCAGCCAACTGCGAGAACTTGTCAGTTTCTTTGATTGCGAGGAAGTGTGCAGATTTCGTGAGACGGTCAACGATCACCCAGATGGTATCATTTCCGTTTTGAGTTCTAGGTAGCCCGGTGAAGTAGGCCTGAGGGTTTCTGATACTCCACCTTTACCCTTGAACAAATCAAGCATTTACTTACATAAGTCACGATGTGGGCTTTCATCTTCGGACACCAATACATGACTTTGAGATCCTGATACATCTTATCCGAACCCGGGTGAACAGAGTATCGAGATTTGTGCGCTTCATCCATCATAAGATCTCTAAGGTTACCATACAGAAGAATCTATATTCGTTTCAGGAAATAGTAAATGCCGTCAGATCTCTCTACGAGTCATTTCTCCATGCCTCCTAAGTACTCTACTTCAATGTTTTCCTCTTTCAATGCTTCGGTTTGTGCAGAACGAATCTGGTCAGGTAGGTTAGAATGAATAGTAAGCTGCAAGGCGCGGACATGTTTGGGTTTCGTTTCCTTCTGGCCAAGGGCATCAGCTACCACGTTAGCTTTGCCCGGGTGATACTTGATGGCGCAATGGTAGTCGTTTAAGAGTTCTACCAAGCGACGTTGTCGCATGTTTAATTCCTTCTGGTAAAAAATGTGCTAAAGGCTCTTGTGGTCGGTATAAATAGTGCATTTAGTGCCGTACAAGTAATGCCTCCAGATTTTTAGCGCGAACACCACGACCCCCAACTCTAAGTCGTGAGTCGTGTAATTCTTTTCATGGACCTTCAACTGTCAAGAGGCGTAAGCTATAACTTTCTCGCGTTGCATCAACACGCAACCGAGACCTTGAATAGAAGCGTCACAATACACAACAAAAATCTTCGGTGCCTTCGGGTAGAGACAAAATCGGTGCACTGCAAAGCTTTTGCTTGGGAAGCTGGAAAGCGTCTTCCTGTTTCGTCCCCCAGGTATAAACTACACCCTTCTGTGTCAGAGCAGTGAGAGGTTGAGCGATCTTTGAAAAATCCTCGATGAATCTTCGATAGTAACCAGCGATACCAAGGAATTGTCATACCTCTAAAGGATTCTTTGGCGCTGCCCAATTCCTGATAGAGTCTATCTTTGCAGGATCCACATGTATTCCCAACTCGTTGACTATGTGACCAAGGAAGTGTACTTCTCGAATCCAGAAGTCACACTTAGAAAACTTCGCGTAAAGCTGCTCCTTCCTTAGGAGTTCCAAAATAAGACGCAAGTGTCACTCATGGTCCTCCTTACTCTTTGAGTAGATCAAGATGTCATCAATAAACACAATAACGAAGTCGTCAAGGTACGGCTTGCATACACGATTCATGAGATCCATGAAGACTACTTGTTAGTCCCGGAAAACCAGTGACATCACTCGACGGTTCAATCAAACGCGGAATATAAGATCAAACCGAGCGAACAAAAAGAATTTTTTCATTACAAATCTTAGTGCCGCTGCTTAGATCGCACATAGTCTCAAGGACTATCTGGTACGATCTTCGAGAACCTTGCACACAATCCCTATGATTGTCGGGTACAAGGTTCTCTATTGGGGCTACATGATTACAAGAATAGGAAAGCTCTACCACTAATAAACTAGAAAAGACTATATATAGGTGCCTCTACCCCATTGGCCCACATGGCCTAGCCCAAACCCAAGACATAATCTAAACCAAATAAATATAAATAAATGTAATAAAGATAAGCATAAAACTCTGGACCTAACAATCTCCCCCTAGTTTTATGCTCTCTTTATTACGGTTTAGATAATCTCCAATCTTGGGTCTTCTCTTTTAGTGGCCCAGCAGTGAACGAGCCCATCCTCCATAAACCTTCCGGTCCAACAAAGAACTGATTCAAATATGCTCCAAAATTTTGCACCACTTTAATTCTCCTACTTCACTAAAAATTTGCAACCCAATAATAATATATCCATTCAGCCCGATTAGAAGTCCAAGCTGAATAACTGCATATCTTTAAGGCCTGATATGTTCACTATAAGAGTATAAGTTTCGTAGCCCAAGTAGATTTAAAATCCAAATTATGCAAATGTCTAGACTGGGCCATACCCAACATGCAGCAAAGCAACAAATCCTAGGTTTCCCATGTGACAATTCTTCAGTGAAAATGACCACAAGTCCCCTAGCGATTTTATCCACTTTCTGACGTTGACATTTTGTAATTTGTAAACAATAATTTTAAAATACCCATGCTCCTCAATCATGTAGACAGCAATCATGGCCCAATTACTAAAAGACCCATGTAGACAAACCTCTGAACCCTAGCGGGGTTATCGCATGTGGTATTTTGGCTGGATCTCGGTTCATGAAATCTGTTATCCATCCATTTTTGGAAGAAACTATGTGTCACACCCCCAAAAAACCACATGCGATAACCCTGCTAGGCGTGTGAGGTACCAGGATCCAGCCACCAATCACATTGAACCAATAGTATTTCATCGTCCAGTTTATGTTTATTAAATTAAACATTCATAAATGTCAATTAAGAGTTATCAGATTCAGCGGAAGCAAATGACAAAATATTGTATAAGGTATTCCAAAACCAAATGTAATAGTGTTTAAATAACATTCAAGCAATCCTCAGCGACATGACCATGACCACTTCAGCCATCCAGATAGCAAGTTCCTCATCAATTGCACCTAACGACCTGCGAGCATGCAACAAGTGTGACAGACAACGCTGGTGAGTTCACAGTTTTACTAAAGCATTAATTACCAAGTGTTAAAATCAGTTTGTTAACAAATCCGAAAGTAATGTTGATAATATCTCGATACTGAACAAAACGGCTCCTGATGTATGTTTTAATCTATTTGATTAACAAGAAAAATATCCAAACCTTAATTAATCACCACATACGATTACGGTTTCTAATAAAACCCTACATTCACGGTAGATCACGATCACCAAAGACAATCATCAATCAATACGGAGTGTGGTGGAATACTAACCGATCGATGGGATGATTACGAAAGTTCAAGAAATCTTCGAAGGAATAGATGGGTGCTGCCGACAGTTCGTTGAGAGGTAGAGAGCTAGGGTTTCACTAATTTTTAACTTACGTACAGTTATGCGGATATACGGTTCTTATAACCTAGTCACCTTTGGGCCACCCTTAGGCCAAAAGCCCATTCCGGCGAATAACCCCACTGGGCGAAAGTCCAGTGTTTCGTCGACTGAAAGTGATGACGAAAAAGCATGATTCGTCGCATAAGGATTGTGATGAAAATCCTCTTTCGTCGGGTAAGGTTGCATGGGTTAAGTCTTTTTAATTTTAAACAACTCAAAAGTTTCTATTAACAAACCAAATAATTATACAAACAATACAACACATTAATCCTATAATAGACGTGCACAAGCTATGACGCAAACAAGTGTCGAGGAAAGACCTTGAAAACTCAGGTTGTCACACTATGTCCAAATTTTTATAAAATTTTAACACTTAGAAAAATATTTAGTTTGGTGAAACTTTTCTACAAAATTTCTTCAAAAATAATTTACAAAGGTTTCCCTAATTTTTACACCAAATTTCAAGTTAAGAAACAAAGTTTTGTTCAAAAATAAAAACAATTATAAGTATGTATATTTTTAGGAAATATATATATAATTAGTGGTCACAAAAATTTTGTGCTAAGTGTATAATATGTGTAATGTATGTATTAGTGTATGTTAGGAACTTGAAAATACACTAAATACTCCAAATGAGTATAAATACCAAAATACACAAGGAAATATTTATAAATAATATATACAAAATCCCCCATAAATGGGTGTTTGGACAGGATACAAAATATATATATTAATATAAATATATTCCTCACAAATACATGGACTTGGACAATATTTGGACGTTATTGGATATATATATATATATATATATATATATGGACAAATATATATAATTACTACCATTTAATGGAAATTATACAAAATCGAATAAATGACAATATAGATATATATATACACACACTTGATAAGTATGACAAAATATATATATATATATATATATATATATATATATATATATTGTAAACAAACCTTAGATATATTATTTTTAAGAAATATAATTCCGAAAAGTATTAAAAATCAAAGAATTTATTTTTGGCAATTAATGTAAAATATACAAGTCTTTACACTTAAATACAAGTATAGTTTCCTAAGTATAATTATACTAAAATAATATTGAAAATATTATTTAACAAATTACTTATATTTATTATGGAAAATAATATAAGTATCATATATTTGGACAAGTTAAAAATATATAATTTTTAACATATATCGTTTTCAAATACTAAAAATACGAATATATATTTTTAGGAATAAAATATATATAATCACAAGTGAACAACACAATTCGATTAACAATAATGCGACGAATGGGTGAAACCCGACCATCATGGACACGACGCACACAAATGACGAACTTATACGATTAAAACAAAATAAATACATAACTCAAGATGGTAACTTGTACTTATTGAGTTACAAGTTTAGGTGATTAACGTACGTAGAATGTTTATAGGTTACGTCATCCACAAGACAAACACAGGTGGAGTTTCGACGCAGAAGACGCAAATCAGTGAGTTCATGTCCCCACTTTTAAACATTTCTTTGTTTTCTAAACTTTGGGGGAAAATACATCTACTATGGTATGTTGGAACAAAAACTAAGGAATGATGCACAGATCATGTTACGAATAGGGTGAGACTTAAGCACCATTAATCAATGTATACATTTAGACCGGGGAGCGAAAGGTTAGATCTAATGGGTTTCAGGCATTCTCAGTCTTGGCCCTCTGTTTACCCAAGAGTGCTTTTGGGTCTCAATCGTGAACCGACGGAAAAATGCCTACGTATGGATGCTTCCTATATCGTCACACATGTTAATGTCCTCGCGAAACATTAGCGATCTTGATTTCCTTACATTTACAGAATACATTTTTCAAGTACATTATACAATTGTATACCATGATTTTTACAACTATCACTCATATGTTTTACACAAACTACATGAATTCACACCAACTTTTGTTGACGATTTTCAAAACTTACATGTATTTCAGGAAACTAGTAAATGCGCGCGACCCCTTTTGTTCAAGAAGTTAGTTTATGTCAAGATGTCATGTGTTTATGCTCCATTACCACCTTTTGATGGGTTTGATTGCTATATCCTGCGTGTCACACCCCAACCGACGGCGGAAACATCGGGGTGAGGCACTGAGCGAAACAGATTGTCCAAGAGTTTCCTTAACAACTATAAATTACCAAATATTTAAACATTACGTCCCATACCGTAACATATCAAGTAACACAGTTATTACAGGCGAATTGTTCTCAAAGACAAATAAAACTGTAGCGACAACTCATAAATTAATTGTTTTGTTCCTAGACTCCCCTAAGCTCGATTCCAAAACATCCAGCAATCCTAGCATCTTAAACACCTGTCACATACGTTAAAATAGAGGTCAATACACATAGTGTAAAAGTGAGCATACAAGTTTAATAGTATAATAGATAGTGAAAGCGATTTACGCATAACAAGCATGTAACATGTTGAAAAGCGAAGCAAGTAGTTATCGACAATGAAATATACACAGACATGACTGCGAGTTGTAGAGTGTGCAACACATATCACCATTGTGACACATGAAGTAAAACCCATAACAACCCCTGTCCACGACTGGTGCTGAGTCCAAACTATAGTACTATCGTTGCTAAGGTGTCAGGAAACAATCACTATGTAAACATAACATACAAGCATTCATCGAGTAACACGTATAACATGCAGTAACGGTTAGCGTATGAAAGTGTTTGCGTTGTGTATCGATTGTGATTTGAAATAGGTAACGTATGTAACACCTAAAAGTGCGTAAAGCAAAAAGGGTCTGAGTATACTTACAGATCGTGTTTAATGACTAACACAGTCTTGGTTTGAAGGGAGCGCTGGAAAGTTAGCCTGATCACAGTACGATAGTATAAACGATGAACAGTGCGTGAAACCGCGTATCGGTGAAACAAGTGACGGATAGTGATTCGATCGGATGACAATCCGGACGGATGACCATTTGGTCGGAGAGTCAATCGTTTAGGATGGATGTGTTTGTATATGATGTAACTTTGAAGTTTTTGTTGTAGCATGTAATAAAATGAGAAGTATCTCTACCTTTCAGGTCGTCCGGCCGAACAGTCATCTGGACGGATGGTCGTTCGGTCGGATGGCATTCCATTCCAAGTGAGATGTTTTATAGTTCAAGATCTAAGTCCCCTGATAGAATAGTAATTCGATCGGATGGTCATCCGATCGAATGTCTATTCGTTGGAAACTGATATATTTTGGGGTTTGCAAAAGTGTTTAAGTGTTGGAAAATATTACAAGTAAACGGACCGGATTATCGTTTGATCGGATGGCTATCCGATCGGACGGCGATCCATACAGTAACCTGTTCGTTGTGAAACTTGTAAAATTTTCTAAGTTTAGGAAGTTTTGCGGTTGTATCGTGACGGTATGACAACGTGTCAAACAATGGAAACTCCACCAAGACCAAGTCATCAGATCGGATGGGAATCACCCCATCTGATCAATAACTGTTCTTGACGGTCTTCATGTTCAACCTGTTGAATCGGTTATCTCATCGATAGAAATCAGTTCTCACACCGGCACTTCACTAGAGAATGAATAGAAGGCCTGAACAAGCTCAGATTATATCAGTTTTATATGAAAAGTTGAGAATGTTGAAGAAAAGTTTGAATCTAGATGTTAAATGTTAAGTTTTAGGTGAAATCAGTGTTTAAACATTGTAGAATCCTTCAGATCTGAGTTGTTCTTGATGAGATGATGTCACACTTCAATGTTCATGAGAACTCCGTGATGACATCACCCTTGAACAACCCAAATCGGTAGATTTTATGGTGAAATGGTGAGATTTGATGGTGAAATTGATGGAAAAGTGTATAAAAATCAAAGAAGTACAAGATTTGAGGAGAAAACTTACGAGAATCACGAGGAATCGAGAGAAAAGTGGCTGAGAAGTCGAAGGGTTGGATGAGAGCTGTCACATCACATGAATGGGTGTTTGGACAGGATACAAAATATATATATTAATATAAATATATTCCTCACAAATACATGGACTTGGACAATATTTGGACGTTATTGGATATATATATATATATATATATATGGACAAATATATATAATTACTACCATTTAATGGAAATTATACAAAATCGGATAAATGACAATATAGATATATATATACACACACTTGATAAGTATGACAATATATATATATATATATATATATATATATATATATATATATATTATAAACAAACCTTAGATATATTATTTTTAAGAAATATAATTCCGAAAAATATTAAAAATCAAAGAATTGATTTTTGGCAATTAATGTAAAATATACAAGTATTTACACTTAAATACAAGTATAGTTTCCTAAGTATAATTATACTAAAATAATATTGAAAATATTATTTAACAAATTACTTATATTTATTATGGAAAATAATATAAGTATCATATATTTGGACAAGTTAAAAATATATAATTTTTAAAATATATCGTTTTCAAATACTAAAAATACGAATATATATTTTTAGGAATAATATATATATATATATATATATATATATAATCACAAGTGAACAACACAATTCGATTAACAATAATGCGACGAACGGGTGAGACCCGACCATCATGGACACGACCCACACAAATGACGAACTTATACGATTAAAACAAAATAAATACATAACTCAAGATGGTAACTTGTACTTATTGAGTTACAAGTTTAGGTGATTAACATACGTAGAATGTTTATAGGTTACGTCATCCACAAGACAAACACAGGTGGAGTTTCGACGCAGAAGACGCAAATCAGTGAGTTCATGTCCCCACTTTTAAACATTTCTTTGTTTTCTAAACTTTGTGGAAAATACATCTACTATGGTATGTTGGAACAAAAACTAAGGAATGAGGCACAGATCATCTTACGAATAGGGTGAGACTTAAGCACCATTAATCAACGTATACATTTAGACCGGGGAGCGAAAGGTTAGATCTAATGGGTTTCAGGCAGTCTCAATCTTGGCCCTCTGTTTACCCAAGAGTGCTTTTGGGTCTCAATCGTGAACCGACGGAAAAATGCCTATGTATGGATGCTTCCTATGTCGTCACACATGTTAATGTCCTCGCGAAACATTAGCGATCTTGATTTCCTTACATTTACAGAATACATTTTTCAAGTACATTATACAATTGTATACCATGATTTTTACAACTATCACTCATATGTTTTACACAAACTACATGAATTCACACCAACTTTTGTTGACGATTTTCAAAACTTACATGTATTTCAGGAAACTAGTAAATGCGCGCGACCCCTTTTGTTCAAGAAGTTAGTTTATGTCAAGATGTCATGTGTTTATGCTCCATTACCACCTTTTGATGGGTTTGATTGCTATATCCCGCCTGTCACACCCCAACCGACGGCGGAAACATCGGGGTGAGGCACTGAACGAAACAGATTATCCAAGAGTTTCCTTAACAACTATAAATTACCAAATATTTAAACATTACGTCACATACCGTAACATATCAAGTAACATAGTTATTACAGGCGAATTGTTCTCAAAGACAAATAAAACTGTAGCGACAACTCATAAATTAATTGTTTTGTTTCTAGACTCCCCTAAGCTCGATTCCAAAACATCCAGCAATCCTAGCATCTTAAACACCCACATACGTTAAAATAGAGGTCAATACACATAGTGTAAAGGTGAGCATACAAGTTTAATAGTATAATAGATAGCGAAAGCGATTTACGCATAACAAGCATGTAACATGTTGAAAAGCGAAGCTAGCAGTTATCGACAATGAAATATGCACAGACATTACTGCGAGTTGTAGAATGCGCAACACATATCACCATTGTGACACATGAAGTAAAACCCTTAACAACCCCTGTCCACGACTGGTGCTGAGTCCAAACTATAGTACTATCGTTGCTAAGGTGTCAGGCAACAAACACTGTGTAAACATAACATACAAGCATTCATCGAGTAACACGTATAACATGCAGTAACGGTTAGCGTATGAAAGTGTTTGCGTTGTGTGTCGATTGTGATTTGAAATAGGTAACGTATGTAACACCCAAAAGTGCGTAAAGCAAAAAGGGTCCGAGTATACTTACAGATCGTGTTTAATGACTAACACAGTCTTGGTTTGAAGGGAGCGCTGGAAAGTTAGCCTGATCACAGTACGATAGTATAAGCGATGAACAGTGCGTGAAACCGTGTATCGGTGAAACAAGTGACGGATAGTGATTCGATCGGATGACAATCCGGACGCATGGTCATCCGGACGGATGACCATTTGGTCGGATAGTCAATCGTTTAGGATGGATGTGTTTGTGTATGATGTGACTTTGAAGTTTTTGTTGTAGAATTTAATAAAATGAGAAGTATCTCTACCTTTCAGGTCGTCCGGTCGAATAGTCATCCGGACGGATGGTCGTTCGGTCGGATGGCATTCCATTCCAAGTGAGATGTTTTATAGTTCAAGATCTAAGTCCCCTGACAGAATAGTAATTCGATCGGATGGTCATTCAATCGGATGACTATTCGTTGGAAACTGATATATTTTGGAGTTTGCAAAAGTGTTTAAGTGTTGGAAAATATTACAAGTAAACCGGCCGGATTATCGTTTGATCGAATGGCTATCCGATCAGACGGCGATCCATACAGTAACCTGTTCGTTGTGAAACTTGTAAAATTTGCTAAGTTTAGGAAGTTTTGCGGTTGTATCGTGACAGTATGACAACGTGTCAAACAATCGAAACTCCACCAAGACCAAGTCATCAGATCGGATGGGAATCACCCCGTCTGATCAATAACTGTTCTTGACGGTCTTCATGTTCAACCTGTTGAATCGGTTATCTCGTCGATAGAAATCAGTTCTCACATCGGCACTTCACTAGAGAATGAGTAGAAGGCCTGAACAAGCTCAGATTCTATCAGTTTTATATGAAAAGTTGAGAATGTTGAAGAAAAGTTTGAATCTAGATGTTAAATGTTTAGTTTTAGGTGAAATCAGTGTTTAAACATTGTAGAATCCTTCAGATCTGAGTTGTTCTTGATGAGATGATGTAACACTTCAATGTTCATGAGAACTCCATGATGACATCACCCTTGAACAGCCCAAATCGGTAGATTTTATGGTGAAATGGTGAGATTTGATGGTGAAATTGATGGAAAAGTGTATAAAAATCAAAGAAGTATAAGATTTGAGGAGAAAACTTACGAGAATCGCGAGGAATCGAGATAAAAGTGGCTGAGAAGTCGAAGGGTTGGAGGAGAGCTGTCACATCGCATGAATAGTGATGTGACAGGTGATATTTATAGGTGAGAGGAGAGGAGAGGCAGTGTAATGGTGCGACGGATCGGAGGGCCTCCCGATCGAATGGCCATCCGATCGGATGGTCATCCGAACGGAAGGCCATTCGATCGAATGGTCCTTCGATCGGATGGTTTGTGTGAGTTGGTGTCCGACTTTTGTTTCATGCGTTGAGTGTTGTGATGCATTTAAGCGAGTTTCAAATAAGCGATGCGATAGTTTTAAATAATAGTCAAACAAATAACCTAACTAACATACAACAACATAAGTAAACTTGCATTTCCAGTTCGCGATGAGATTGCGTCGCGATAGAGTTGCGATTACGATTAATCACCTCAATCATATAATAAACATGCACAAGTAACACATAATAGCACACACAGGTAAAACAATATCCAGAACATGCGATTCAGGTTGCGATGCGATTGCAAGGAGATTAGCGTTAAATAGATTGGCGATTAACTGCGATTCATTGCATTTACTCCACATAATACAACTAAAGTAACACAAAAATTGAGTATCAATTAACGAGGTCCGAAAGTACAATAAAAAATTAAGCAAGGAATGACATATCGAATTAGCAATCTTTTCTTCCTTTAACTTTGACTTGTACTTTGACTTCAAAAGTCGGTATGTTACAGCCTCCCCTTCTTTAGAGAATCTCGTCCGGAAATCAGGATACAGCCGTAGCGAACAACTGTGGATACTTAGCCTTCATGTCACTTTCGAGTTCCCAGGTGAACTCGGCGCCGCGTTTGCCTTCCCAGCGAACCTTCACTATGGGAATACGTGAGCGTCTAAGCTTCTTGGTTTCTCGATCCATGATCTCGACAGGCTTTTCCATGAAGTGTAATGTTTCGTTCACTTGTAGATCCTCAAGTGGTACATGTAAATTCTGCTCGGCTAGACACTTTTTGAGGTTCGAAACATGGAAAGTCGGGTGGACGTTGCTAAGTTCCTCCGGTAGTTCGAGTCTGTAGGCCACCTTGCCAATCCCTTCCAGAATTTTAAAGGGTCCAACATATCGAGGCGCGAGCTTGCCGTTCTTACCGAATCTGATCACCCCCTTCCAAGGTGAAACCTTTAGGAGTACGTGATCGCCAACGTCAAATTCAAGGGGCTTGCGGAGTCTATCGGCGTAACTTTTCTGACGACTCTGAGCTTTCAGCAAATTATCTCAAATTTGGAGGATTTTGTCATTCGTTTCTTGCAACAGCTCAGGACCGGTAATTTGCGCATCTCCGATCTCGTGCCACACAATAGGAGATCGACATTTTCTTCAATACAATGCCTCAAATGGTACCATTTGAATGCTAGAATGATAATTGTTATTGTACTAGAATTCGACCAAAGGTAAGTGCGCGTCCCAATTACCACCAAAATCTATGACACACGAGCGAAGCATGTCTTCAAGGGTACGGATCGTTCTTTCAGTCTAACCGCCGGTTTGGGGATGGAAAGTGGTACTTCGATTGAGAGTAGTACCGAGAGCAGACTGAAACGTTTCCCAAAGGCGTGAGGTAAACCGACCATCACGGTCAGAGATGATATCACGAGGCGTCCCGTGTCGACAAATGATTTCGTTGGTGTAGATTCGTGCTAATCGTTCTACCTTCAAGTCTTCTCGTATCGGCAGAAAATGAGCAGATTTAGTCAAGCGATCAACGATAACCCATATGCTATCGTGACCTGATGGCGTGTGCGGAAGTTTCGTTATGATGTCTATAGCTATACTCTCCCATTTCCACATAGGGATCTCGGGTTGCACGAGTAAGCAAGAGGGTCTTTGTTGCTCAGCCTTGACTTTTGAATAAGTCAGGCACTTTGAAACATAGATAGCGATATCCTTCTTCATTCCAGGCCTCCAATACCGTAGACGAAGGTCATGGTACATTTTGTCGGCACCAGGATGAATGGAATACCGAGACTTGTGCGCTTCAGTCAAAAATATCTCCCGGAGGTTATTGCGACTTGGAATCCAGATGCGATCGAGATAGTAATAGATACCGTTTGATTTGGTGACAAATTGGGATCCAGCGCCACACTTCTTCATTTCCTCTCGCAAGGTATTCTCAATGAAGCAGGCGTGCTGAGCGTCGCGAATTAAGGCTTCGAGGTCGTGCTGGGGGTGAGTATTACGAATGCTATACAAATAGCTTCGACGACTTAGAGCATCGGCAACGACATTTGCTTTTCCAGGGTGATAACGAATCTCACAGTCGTAATCGTTGAGATGTTCTACCCATCGGCGTTGGAGCATATTCAGTTCCTTTTGATTCAAGATATGTTGCAGGCTCTTATGGTCGGTGAAGACCATACACTTGGTACCGTAAAGGTTGTGTCGCCATATCTTTAATGCAAAACCAACTGCACCAAGCTCAAGATCGTGGGTTGTATAGTTCTTCTCGTGGATCTTGAGCTGACGAGAGGCGTACGCGATAACCTTGTCTTGTTGCATGAGAATGCAACCGAGACCAAGGTTCGAGGCATCACAATAGACTACGAAGTCATCGTTTCCATCGGGTAACGTGATGATAGGAGCATTGCAGAGCATATGCTTCAGAGTCTGAAAGGGTTGCTCTTGTTCGGTTCCCCAAACAACAGACTTGTCTTTATGCGGAGAAAAGTAAGCGGCACGACGATTTTAGAGAAATCTTCGGATGGGGATTTGGGTAATAACCCGCCAATCCGAGGAACGAACAAACTTCAGATGGGGATTTGGGTGTAACCTAACTCTTAACAGCTTCGATCTTCGCGGGGTCGACGTATATACCTTGACTATTAACAATGTGACCGAGGAATTAAACCTCCTCCAGTCAAAATTCACACTTGGAGAACTTGGCATAGAGTCGATTCCCTTGGAGTAATTCGGGAACCAAACGTAGATACTTCGCGTGCTCAGCTTTCTACTTCGAATAGATCAAGATATCATCGATAAACACGATGAGGAAACTGTCGAGAAAGGGTTTACACACGCGATTCATTAGATCCATAAAAACCGCAGGTGCGTTGGTTAAACCAAAGGGCATTGCGACGAATTCATTGTAGCCGTATCGAGTTCTGAAAGCGGTTTTGGGTATATCTTCCTCCTGGATTCATAACTGGTGATAGCCTGAGTGTAAATCTATTTTCGAGAAACACGTAGCACCTTATAATTGGTCAAATAAATTATCGATTAGGGGCAAGGGATAACGATTCTTGATAGTCAGCTTATTCAATTCCCTATAATCGATGCACATCCAGAATGATCCGTCCTTCCTTTTGACGAAAAGGACAGGTGCGCCCCAAGGAGAGGTGCTAGGGCGAATAAAGCCTTTGTCAAGAAATTCCTGGAGTTGACTCGAGAGTTCGCGCATTTCAGACGGAGCGATGCGATAAGGAGATTTAGCAACAGGATTGGCTCAGGGAATGAGGTTGAATTCGGAAATCAATATCACGACTCGGGGGTAAACTAGGTAAATCATCAGGAAAGACGTTAGGAAAATCTCGAACCACAGGCACCTTATCCATTGCCTTCTTTTCCTTTTCCTCCGCTACTACGATGTGTGCCAAGAAAGCCTTGTATCCCTTTCAGAGATACTTGCTTGCTTGGATACGCGACATAAGTCTGAGATTCTTCGATGCGACTTCGCCATGGACACAGAGTTGATCACCATTAGCGAGCGAGAAACGAATCATCTTATCAAAACAAATGACTTCAACATGATTTTCACGAAGAAAATCCATGCCTACTATGATATCAAAACTACCAAGCTGCATCGGAATAAGATCGATAGGGAAGACGTGATTGTTGAGTTCAAGCGTACAATCACGGAGAACAGATCGAACAGTGACGGTTCTTCTAGTGGCAACTTCGATGTCGAACGTCGTAGGGAGATTAGCGCGCTTACGATTTAGGATCTTTTTGAATTCTAACGATACAAAACAGTTATCAGCTCTAGTATCAAATAAACACAAAGCATATATACTGTTGACGAGGAATGTACCATTAACCACGTTGTTGTCTGCTTGCGCCTGGCGGGCGTGATGTTGAATGCATGTCCGCGGGCTACTGGCTGCTGCTGCTGAGGCTGCTGCTGTTGATGTTGTTGCGGCTGCTGTTGTGGCTCTTACTTCACCACTTTGTTTGGGCAGACATTTGCAAAGTGGTTGGGATCACCACACGCAAAGCAGGCTCTTTCGTTAGCAGCAGGTGCAGGAGCTGCTAGTTAGCCCTGGGGAGCAGGAAGAGGAGCTGGCAGTGTAGGAGCTTGAACTTGAGCTTGAGCTTCGCGGGGACCAGTACGGTAGTTGGCAGTAAAGTGGCCGTACAGGTTGCAGTGAACACAAAACAGACATGTGATTCCAACCGGATGGTGATAAGTACAAGTAGGGCAGAGCGGGTGTGGACCAGTATATGCATGCTTGGTTGGCGGTGCATTGGCCACCGGTGCCCCTACTTGGTGGTTCTAGGGTTGTGGTTGTGGTTGAGCAGGGATAGCTTGAAGTGGAGCGGCGGTTACTGCGCAGTTCTTGTTGTTGTTGTTCTTTCTCTTGCGGTGGGAAGACTTGGAAGCTTGTGGTGCGGCGGTTTCAGCGGTGGGAGCAGCGGTAACTTGGTGAAGATTCTTGGTGGTATTCTTGAAATAACCAGCCAATACTCGTTTGTTGATGTGAGGTAAAATACACATATCTACCTGTGTAAAATGTATAATTATTGTATAGTTTTTATTTATTCTTTTTAGTTTTTAGTATTATATAACATTATTTTGTGTTGGGCCAGGTTCTGGTGCAAATGGAGTAAAAACGAGTAATGTGGAAATCACCAGCCAGTTGGGCAGAGTGGGATGCCAAAAACCGAAGTAAAATTGCCGCTATTTTTCATGATTGGGTCGAGCCCACTACCTCTATATTATTATGAGAGGCAATAATGAGGGACCAATTAGAAAAGAACAGAACTATGAATATTTTTTGCATGGCTGCTGCAGTTAGAGGAGAATTGCATTGCAATTAATTAATTAGTTAATTCTACTCCATCTTAAAATAGAAAGTTTGTGCATAGCCACCGACACCCTCAAATTTCACAAATACACTTGTAGTTGAAGACAAGGAGTAGTTATATATTATAATATATTTATACACGTGGAAAAGTAATTGTATTATATTACATCTTAAAATACACTGACTTTGCCTTCTAGCCCCTGTACTTTAACAATATTGCAATTTTAACCTTTTGATTTTATTACCTTTAAAGTTTCATAAAATGGTAAATTTAGTCCCTAAAACTTTCTACATTGAATTTCCAAAACCACAACCTCATCTTTCAAACTTTGCCAGCACCAACCCTCTACTTTGGTTTTCCACCATCACCCCCTTAGCTCTTACAAAGTTACGCCACCAACACTCTTCTTTTATATTTACACCAACACCCCCTCATCTTTTACACATTTTCGCCACCACCCTTATACTTTTACACTGCCTTTTTTAGACTTTGTTTTTTTACCCCTTGCACTATTACTCCATTTTTACACCCGTTCAACTTTAACAAAAATTGCAATTGTAACTCCTAGACTATAACTCCTACTTTTCCAAATGCTAATGCTTTGTATTTTACGAAATGTCCTAGGCATTGTGTTTTACACTTTGTGTCTACCTTTGTGCTTTACACTTTTTTTTGTAATTGTCTTTTACGCACTGCGTTTTACGAATCGTGTTTTGTCTTACTATATGTTTCCACCCGTCGCGCGCCGCCACAACGTGCGGCGGGCAAAATACTAGTTGTTAATTAATAGAGAAAGGCGGCAACAGCTATTTGGGTTATTGGTGTGACACGGAGCAATATTCAAACATTGGGCCAGGATTGTGATTGTTAGTCATATGTAAATAATCTAAACCCCAACTAACCCTATTATGGACAATATACAACCATTGGGGGAGTCGCATCAGAGGCTGCGTATAATTATAAAGAGTGGCCAATAGAGACATCAGATCATAGACATATAGGAGCCGCACATCAGGAGGGACGCACGAAGACATCAGTTGAAAATTAGAAGCATCTTTCGTAAGGTTCAAGGCTACGGAATCATCGGGATCGAGCGGGAAGCTTGGAGAACAAGGAACTACCGGGCTTTACTATTCAGTTTCTTTTATTTTCTAGTCTTCTTGTTTTATTCTAATGAATTCTTGTTCTAAACCTTGTTTGATTGTTTTTAAGACCATGTTTTTTTGGCTAAACCTTTCGTTGCTACCTAGGTTAAGATGAATATTTGATAAAGTTTAGATTTCTTTTTTGTTTATTATCGTGTATATGGGTTTTTCTTAAAAAGTAAAGAACTTTGGAATCATTAACTTAGTGTATATGCGTATCTAGTTTTGATTATTGATTGTTTATTCATTTCACATGAACCTTCGTGAATGTCTTTCATAGGATAGGTTTGTGTTGATTGTTCGAATCTTTGCGGGTTCGGGTAGTCTTTGGGTGAATTAGCCAATAACCTTAGAAACGGTAAATAAAATATATTTAGAACTTGATATTCTGCTAATCTTGTCGCTGAGAGGCTCAAGGTTATTAATAGGTCTCGATTTGATATATAGCTAGGATTAGGTTTTGAGAGAAATCGGTCTTAGTTCCCTAATCTTATTCGTGTCTATTAAACTAAATTAAAATCCATAGTTGCCTTAGACTTTCGCGCTGAGGGGTAGATTGTCGGATTAAGGTACTTTTAAAGAAGTTAGAGGACTGAGAGGAATTCTAACCAACCGGTAGTCATAACAGCCCTGTAGAGTCTCACAGGTTTCTTCCTGAGAAGGGTCAGGAGGTCTTAGTAGGGATTTCTTAGGGTTTAGCACACGAAGATCCCGGTTCCATACCACTTTTGTTTCGAATAGAAATCCATTCCTAGTTAAATAGGATTCCAACCTAGGTAGTTCTTCATCACTGCTGATCTAAATCCCGTTTAAGTCGCGTCCTAGTTATTTAATTTAATTAGTTTATTTTAGTCGTAATTTAAGATATTTAGAAAACCCCCCTTAAACAACAAAACAATTAGAGTCCGTGTCAGTCTAAGTCTAGATAGAAGTTGGTAAACGTAATTAGAGAGTCTCGTGGGTTCGACACTCGGACTTACTTAGGCTATACTACATTGACCGGTACACTTGCCGGTTGTGTGGTCTAGGTTTAGAGAGTCTTAGTTATAAATTTAAAACTTAGCGAGTCTAGTTTAGGGTTTAATTTAGTTAATTTATTTAGACCACTTTTAGCACATCACTTGTCATTAATCTCGCCAGCGAGTAGGTATGTCTCCTCGATTGTCGTCGTCTTCAGGGCTTGCACAAAGTCAGCAACACAATGCGGTAAAGCACAGATATATTGTCACACCCTGACTTTTGCGGAAGCGTGGGTTTATTTCGGTGTGACTTCTTAATACCATAGCTTAATCACAACAAAGCTATATGAAAGTAAAACCATGATGATCATCCATTACTTCAAGTTTTAAAAGTAAAATATGACAACATTGTTTTAGAGTTGACACATGCAACGAGTTTACCACACAACATAATAAAAGACCTTGTTCATAAGACACAACTAAAAGACATAAGTGAAAACACAGTTTAAGACTTGTGACCCGTCCAGGCAAAGATCACATTTCCTAAACTTGGATGACATCATTACTCCTACGCAGCTTAACACCCTTGCATACTTGGCCAGATCCATTAATTTCCTGAAATACATGTAAGTTGAAAAATCAACATAAAGTTGAGCGAGTTCATGTGCAAGTGAGTATATATAAACCTTTGAAAATGTTGTAAGTATGTATGTAAGTCCCTGGTATGTAGCAATTAAGGAAAAAGAGATCACCATTGGGTTGCAAAGCCAATGATATGTGTGAAGTGCTGTAGGAAGACTCAAACCTAGCAGATTTATGCGTCGCGTACCAAGTCACCCCGAGGTCCGTTCTGTTGGGCCTGGAGCTGGGCTCGCTACACCCAGATAGATCTACCGCTAAAGACCCTCGGTCCTACAATGAGGATTAATGGCCTCCAGTTGCCGCCTACCCACTCACATGATCTAAGTAGTAACCCTCCTTACGCTAACCATACCATGTAAAAAGTATTCGTAATAATAGTAACATGTATTTCACCCCCGAAGTATAAAAACTAAAAAAAGTTAAGAGAAAAGGGGGACATGAACTCACAGAAGTGCGTCTCGAAATAGTCCGTCCCAAAATAACCTGCTACGTGATGACCTACACGTACTAACTTCTATTAGACGGACGGCCGTGCCTTGGCTTATGGTTTAACGTTTTTGGGAAATAGTTAGACAACTATTTCGTATTAACACTTCCCAATTATTTATTAATTATATTCCTTCCCAAGTATGGGGGTTTCAACACATGTGCGTTTTCTTATAATTCCAAAAATATATTATTAAGTCTCACTTAATAAAATATATTTTTATTCATTCGTCTAAAATATTCTATCTACAAAATATACATATTTTTCTCAAAAATATTATATTTTATTCCATACGATTTCCAAAATAATACTTTTATCAAAATACGCATTTAAGAGTATTTTTCCGAAAATACACAAGTTACATTTAAAGTTCGGGTGGTAATAATAATACCGATGTAACTTAGATATTTATTTGTGAAGGCGTTAGTATAATTTTGGAGTCGTTACTTTTTAATGTATACGAGTTATATTATTTTTACCCTAAAAATAATATATGTGTAATTCACAAAATAATAATAAAATCGCACAAGCGTTTTACTATGAAATATATATTCTAAATATATATTTTACGAAAATCCACCTCCGAATACTTGGTTATTTTATAATAAAAACCATGGTGAAGTTTGTTTGGAAAACAAGTCAAAAATATATTCATAACACTTGTCACAAAAATATTTCCAAGTGTTATATTTCTGGAAAAATTTCGCCAAAGTTTCCTCTGTAACTGGAGGTGGACACGCTTACTAGCGTATCATTTTCTTTTCAAAATTCAATCAATCAATTTTCCAATCATCAGAATACAATTTTCAAACATCAAACTAGTCAAGGATAAGTATAAATCGCAAACACATGAACTTGTAAGTTGTGTAAAAATATGTAGTAATTTTCCAGCATATTTAGTAGATCTTTCCATCTTTAAAAATAAAATCATTTTCTTGGAAATCTTTATTTTTAAAGAACATGTAAGTTTACAACTTCTATTCCAAAAATTACGAAAATATTTCGTGGTTAAATCTTTTGTCACACAAGTGTTCACACACTTGTTTGTTTGCAAAAAAAAAATGCTTTTAGTTCATGAAAGATCCGGCTTTTAAACAAGGTTTGCATCTTACACTTGGTTCTTCGAAAATACCACCTGTAGATCTTTAGATCTACTAGTTTTAGAACTCCATTTTACAAGAAAAATCACTTTTACACAAGTTCATGTTTATGTGTGGAAAGGTTCATCATCTTGTATCTTTCACACTTAACATATTGCTAGTTCATGTTCCATGAACATGATCTAGTGTTGTTAGATGACGATCCGTTCCACTACTAGCCACTAACAACATAAAATAATCACAACCAAACAAGATTCATAAGTTTTACACCATTTGTTTCTCTTTAACCAACTAGTTCATCATACTTTCAAGTCTTTATGTTTTGATCTTTAGTGTTCTTGAGTTTTAACCGTTAAATCTCTTATTAACCACTTTAAACATGAACAAGAGAGTGTTTAGAAGCACTTACAACTAGCTCATGGCTAGGGAAGAATCAAAGCGAAAAGAAGGTGGATAAAAGCAACGTAGTGAGGTTCTTAAGATTCCGAAAGCACCGAGCCTCCTTGTGTATCACCTTGCATCTTTGTATGCCTTTAGAGTGAATGATGAAGCTTGAATGATTGTGATGATGGGTGTGTGTGTGGGTTCGGCCGCAAGCAAGGAAGAGAGAAAGGGAGAGAGTTTGGTTGAAGGTGTTTGATGAAATGGAACTCTTAACTTTAGTGTTTACTTATAATCTAGTTTAGGGCTTTAACCACCATGTAAAGTGTCCACTTGATACCCAACATATGTAATATAATAATCAACAAATGGTGGGGTGTGTCCCCCATGGGGAACCGATCGGTTGACGGGGGGGGGGGGGGTATATAGTTTGATTTCAATGATATAGTTAAGTGTTAGTTAGTTTAGTCAGGTGATTAAATTAGTTATTGGTGTGTTATGTAATATAACGGGTGTTAGGATGTTCGGGGACCCTAACTGGCTCAGAAAAGGATAAACAATGTCATTGACATAATTTTTATGTTCCGGGTAAGGTCCGGTTGTTCGGTTGGATATCAATCCGTTAAAGTGCTAAAATAAGCATTTAAAGTGTCTTTAATATTATTTTTAGTGACACAATGAATCCTCGACATTTTGGAAAGTGTCTAGTATTATTTTCCCATGTTTTTGCACTTTACTAGTTATATTAAGTGCTGAATTTTTGTAATAAAGTGCAGGATTTTGTACTTAAAGCATGTTTTAGGCACATCCGGTTACTATAACTATCACCTCGTGACGCAGTCCTACAAACCTCATCTCCCTACACTCACTACTAGTGTAGCAATCTATTCCCGGCTCATACTGGCCTCAGAGACAGTGTCTGTCTAGTGCTGGCTATGTCAGCATGTTTACTAGGTTATCCGTTCTTGTACTAACTGTGCTTTTGTGCATCAAGTTTGTCACTATTGTTTTGTGTGTAATAAATGGAGTGACAGTATAAAGGTGATGCATGTGTACGTATGTAACAGAAATCAGTAAGCAGTTAAATCAAAAGTTGTATTCAGCACAGTCATTAAGCACAAATTAAATATAAATTAATTGTACGGATACCTGTAATTTTTTAGGGTTGTCACATATATTTCTTGATCGTCATATCAGGTGTTGCCACCTGGCTTGGACAAATGATACTTAGCTTCTTAAAGCGAGCTGTTAGACCAGCGTTGTCGCCACTATCCTGCTTGATGTTCCAAAATTCGTTCCCTAGCTTTTGGAGCTCATGGGGTGGGCATAATTCCTTCATCATGAGTTACTTCAAGTCATCCCAAGTAAGCCCATAGGCTGCGTCGTTCCCATGCCTGTTTCTTTCGGCGGTCCACCAATCCAAAGCCCTGGATTGGAAAACGCCTGTTGTGTTGACAGTACGTAGGTGATCGGGACATCCGTTCTGATGTAGCGTGACTTCAATTAAGTCGAACCATTGAAACATAGCGCTTAGTCCATCTTCGCCTATAAAGTCTTTGGGGTCGCAGGCCTTAAACTGCATGAAGCTGAAAGTACCCTTTGGAGAGTCAGTCCTTGATTCCTCGGAGGACTTGCTAGCGTTTTCATTAAGCTCACTGACAATTTGCGGAATGACCTTAGCCATCTGCTTTGCGACTAGAGAAGCGATACGCTTGTCAGCATGATTTCGGCGTGCAGCGCGAGAAGTATGCGAACCGAATGAAGACAATGTCTGCGACAGACATCGCCATAGGACTCAAACACTATATAATCAAATCTCACCTCACATGCACTATTATTAAATAAAGCTCAGGAACACATCGGCATATGACACATAGTCACATAGTCACGTAGGCACATAATACACATAGGCACGTAAGCACATAAGCACGTAACACATAAGCACATAGACACATAAGCACATAGCCCAATGCAATCATGCTTTACACTATATTTTGCACGTATTCACCTACATATATTGCATGTATTCACCTATCATTCAAGTTTGCGAAGCGCGTTCGAGAGAACCGATTGCGAGTAGCGAGTAACATAGCGAGAAGCATAACGTAAGTGAGTAACATAGCATGTGATTTGTTGGCGTTTTGAGATAAGTGTGCAGTGAGAGTTGTGCGTGTTGATCAAAGCGAGGAGAGGAAAGCGTATAAATCACCAAAATCAAAACACATAAGCATGTAAAACCACATAAAATTTCCACATAAAAGCGATAAATCACAGAGTCGGCGACTGGCGAGCTCAGAATCGAAACACGTAAACACATAAAATCAGCGATTACGGGCTTGAAATCGAAATTAGATTGTCCTGGGTGTTAGACATCGACTACCCAAAGTGATTCGACTATTCTCTAGGACTTTGACTAAGCGTTTTGGCCTAATAGACTGTGCTCTCTCACTAATATACGGTGAATGGCCTGCATTCTTTCGGTTATTCACGCAACTCAAGTCATTGGAATCCATCGAGACTTTGGTGAGAGTTTTGTAAAACGAAAATAAGAACGTAACAAGTCATCAAGATTCGGGTTTCACCCCTAACTTAGCGACTTTATTCCTGTTTGTGTGATAAAATCACGGAATAGAGAGTGAGATTTGCGTCGAAGTATGGATTTCACTCCTGATTCAACGCAAATTATCGTGTTTATTGTAAAATGCGCGTCGGACAAGTGATCTAATCGAGAGTTTGCGGTTTTCACACCTAATGTCGATTTAATCACTCGTTCATTTTCGAGAAATAGTGTACAGTGTGCCTTCCTTAGGAAAGGCAGAGTGATAGTGTTCCAGCCTTAGGAAAGGCCGATAGCGTATAGTATATTCGCGAGTCGAGAGAATTAACAGAAATAAGCTCACGCAGAACCCCTACTGGGTTCGCACAAGGCGGTCTGTTGGTACTTAGACTATAGACTAGGTCTTTTCTAAGACGTCGACCCGGACTTGGTCGAGTCTTGCCTAATTCCCTATAGTTATGGCTCTGATACCAATCTTTCACACCCCAACCGATGGCGGAAACATCAGGGTGAGGAACTGAGCGAAACAGATTGTACAAGAGTTTCCATAACAACTATAAATTACAAAATATTTAAACATTACGTCCCATACCGTAACATATCAAGTAACACAGTTATTACAGACGAATTATTCTCAAAGACAAATAAAACTGTTCTAACAACTCATAAATTAATTGTTTTGTTTCTAGACTCCCCTAAGCTCAATTCCAAAACATCCAGCAATCCTAGCATCTTAAACACCTGTCACATACATTAAAATAGAGGTCAATACACATAGTGTAAAGGTGAGCATACAAGTTTAATAGTATAACAGACAGCGAAAGCGATTTACGCATAACCAGCATGTAATATGTTGAAAAGTGAAGCTGGCAGTTATTGACAATGAAATATGCACAGACATGACTGCGAGTTGTAGAATGCGCAACACATATCACCACTGTTATTGACAATGAAACAAGCATTCATCGAGTAACACGTATAACATGCAATAACAATTAGCGTATGAAAGTGTTTGTGTTGTGTGTCGATTGCGATTTGAAATAGGTAACGTATGCAACACCAAAAAGTGCGTAAAGCAAAAAGGGTCCGAGTATACTCACAGATCGTGTTAAATGAATAACACAGTCTTGGATTGAAGGGAGCACTGGAATGTTAGCCTGATCACAGTACGATAGTATAAGCGATGAACAGTGCGTGAAACGGCGTATCCGTGAAACAAGTGACGGATGGTGATCCGATCGGATGACAATCCGGACGGATGACCATTCGGTCGAATAGTCAATCGTTTGGGATGGATGTGTTTGTGTATGATGTGACTTTGAAGTTTTTGTTGTAGCATTTAATAACATGAGAAGTATCTCTACCTTTCAGGTCATCCGGTCGAACGGTCATCCGGACGGATGGTCGTTCAGTCGGATGGCATTCTGTTCCAAGTGAGATGTTTAAAGTTCAAGATCTAAGTCCCCTGATAGAATAGTCATTCGATCGGATGGTCATCCGAACGGATGACTATTTGTTGGAAATTGATATATTTTGGAGTTTGCAAAAATGTTTAAGTGTTGGAAAATATTACAAGTCATCCGACCGGATTTTCGTTCGATCGGATGGCTATCCAATTGGACGACGATCTGTTCAGTAACCTGTTCGTTGTGAAACTTGTAAAATTTGCTAAGTTTAGGAAGTTTTGCGGTTGTATCGAGACGGTATGACAACGTGCCAAACAACGGAAACTCCACCAAGACCAAGCCATCCGATCGGATGGGAATCACCCCGTCCGATCAATAACTGTTCTTAACGGTCTTCATGTTCAACCCGTTGAATAGGTTATCTTGTCAATAGAAATCAGTTCTTACACCGGCACTTCACTAGAGAATGAGTAGAAGGCCTGAACAAGCTTAGATTGTATCGATTTTATGTGAAAAGTTGAGAATGTTGAAGAAAAGTTTGAATCTAGATGTTAAATATTTAGTTTTAGGTGAAATCAGTGTTTAAACATTGTAGAATCCTTCAGATCTGAGTTGTTCTTGATGAGATGATGTCACACTTCAATGTTCATGAGAACTCCATGATGACATCACCCTTGAACAGCCCAAATCGGTAGATTTTATGGTGAAATGGTGAGATTTGATGGTGAAATTGATGGAAAAGTGTATAAAGATCAAAGAAGTACAAGATTTGAGGAGAAAACTTACGAGAATCGCAAGGAATCGAGAGAAAAATGGCTGAAAAGTTGAAGGGTCGGAGGAGAGCTGTCACATCACATGAACAGTGATGTGACAGGTGATTTTTATAGGTGAGAGGAGAGGCGGTGTAATGTTGCGACGGATCGGAGGGCCTCCCGATCAGATGGCCATCCGATAGGATGGTCATCCGGACGCATGGCCATTCGATCGAATGGTCCTTCAATCGGATGGTTTGTGTGAGTTGGTTTCTGACTTTTGTTTCGTGCGTTGAGCGTTGTGATGCGTTTAAGCGAGTGTCGAATAAGCGATGCGATATTTTTAAATAATTGTCACACAAATAACCTAACTATCATACAACAACATAAGTAAACTTGCGTTTCCAATTCGCGATGAGATTACGTCGCGATAGAGTTGCGATTGCGTTTGCGATTAATCACCTCAATCGTATAATAAACATGCACAAGTAACACATAATAGCACACACACGTAAAACAATATCCAGAACATGCAATTCAGGCTGCGATGCGATTGCGAGGAGATTAGCGTTAAATAGATTGGCGATTAACTGCGATTTATTGCATTTACACCACATAATACAACTAAAGTAACACAAAAATAGAGTATCGATTAACGAGGTCCGAAAGTACAATTAATAATTAAGCAAGGAATGACAGATCGAATTAGCAATCTTTTCTTCCTTTGACTTTGACTTGTACTTTGACTTCAAAAGTCGGGTTGTTACACCACCTCCTAGCGGAGATATAGGATGCAAAAACTTGGACCTTTTTTTTGAAATGATGTTGTAAACTTGTCAAGCAATTATCTTTTGGTTGAGATGTAAACTCTACTGTTAACTTGTATTTTGAATGTTAAACTTGAATGGCAAATTTGGAGTTGTTTTATATCATGTAGTATGTTTACTTATCGTATGCAATGAGAACCTTTCATGATCACAACTCGTACTTCCGCCTCTGAAAGGGGTGTGATAGTATGTTGTTTGATAAACTAGTAGAGTAATTTTGATACAATTGTAGCGTAATTTTGATAATTACCCTACAAGATCATTTGACAAAATTACCCTACAAGATCAGTTGTATGGTAAGTTTGATAATTACTCTATGAGTAAATAATTACAAAAATGTCACCGCTTTTTTTTAACTTTTTCATGTCTTTCGTACGTTTTGTAAGATAAGACTATTTTTACGAGAACTTTTCTCTATATAATATTTTGAGTACATATTGCGATATAAAAAATGATAACTACAAACAAATCAAGAAATTATGTTGTATAAAATTTTTGTGCTGGATCTTTTGTACTTAATTTTTTGTGTTGAAATTATTATATTTTGCTACTAGGTTTTTTTGTATTAGATCTTTTGTGTAAGATTCTTTTTGAACTATTTTTTACTAGATTTTTTACACTACATTTTTCGAGTTGTATTTTAAGAAAACAAAAGAGTAAGGGTTTGTGTTTTAAGACTAAAATAACCTTTTATCATAGTCATAAAGGATATCACATATCATCTCAACAATCCTTTTTATGCTACTTAGAGAAATTCAACTCTTTAGCGGATCTTCCACATTTAACTAATAATGGGGCTCATTTGCTCCATATTAAATTCATAATAGTTAGAAAAATACTTTTGACTCGATAAACAATTAAAATGGCACAATTTGAGTGTACGGATAACTAGGTTCCGTTTAGTTTTATGGCAAAATCGAAATGGAAATGTTCGGTTTTTTGTTTTTGAAACCCGTTCGGTTTCGGTTTCGGTTTTTGCCATCGGCAATGGATAAATCATTTCAAAGATAAATAAAAATATTAA
This sequence comes from Helianthus tuberosus, assembly GCA_030545235.1. Classification (NCBI taxonomy): domain Eukaryota; kingdom Viridiplantae; phylum Streptophyta; class Magnoliopsida; order Asterales; family Asteraceae; genus Helianthus; species Helianthus tuberosus. Next base: position 17,868 of record JARYGA010035872.1, on the reverse strand, counting down.
TGTTCTTATTATAAATGCTTAACATTCAAGAATAAAGTTATTCAGCACGGTTCATTTGAGAAGAAAATTTAATTGAGAAGAAAAAGAATAAAGGGTACAATTGTAAAATATTTAGTAGTTATTCTTTTATCTCATTTATTACAATTTTTAAGTAATTAATTACCCATAAAGACTATTATTTTCTACACTAATTTTCATTGCCTACACACATAAAAAGTTATCCTACACATTTCGAAAATTATCCTGCACATACTTAAATTTATCCTACACATCTCGTAATTTATGCTACACACCTAGTAATTTGTCCTACACTGTAAATTAATGCTTTTTTTATTTTTTGAAAAAAAATATATTTTTTAAAAATAAGTTACAAATTTAATGTAGTTATCTATTATAAAGAAAGACTATACATTAATGATCTATCTAAATTTACAAATATACTCTTACATTAAAATTAAATGTAAATATTAAATAAAGTAAAATGAAACATTTTTATTGGTTGAAACTTATTATTTTTTCTTCTTACAAGAAATTACTTCTCATTTGAACTTTCCACTAAAGTTATTAACTCCTAAAAAATAAACATGTTAACGTTCTCAATAAAAACATGCCTCCTACTAAGCGCAATGGCTGTAGGAATACAGTCTATCTCCTCTAGGGGTGTTCATCGAATCGAATATTGAATTTTCGAATTATTCGAATCGAATTATTCGAATAATTTTTATTTTCCCTTGAATTCGTATTCGATTCAAATTCGATTAAGACTTACCGAATTCAATTCGAATTCGTATTCGAATAAAAAAACCCAATTCGTATTCGATTAAAAATTCGAATTCGAATAAATTCGATTTGATTCAGATTCTTTAATAACATGTAAATAACTATCAAAATAGATTTTAAAGCAGCAATAAAGCACGATATCACATTAAAAAGTTCCAAATAAAATGCTATAAGTCTAAATTTCAAAACGAGAAGTCGGGAATAACCACTTCACATTACAAGTTAATATTTTTAGGGTTAGAAATCTATTGATAGATTTGTTAATTAGGTTTTAGTTATGGGCCATGTAGTGGGTTTGGTAATAGGTAATTTTAATACTTGGAATAAATTTTGAAAATAATTTATAGTATAGCCTAATAAAAGTTATATATGTATTATATATAAAAATAATAAATAAAAATGTATAATTTTTATTCGAATTTCGAATCGAATCGAATCGAATTTGAAATTATAAATTCGTATTCGATCCGTATTCGGTTTACTTGACTCGAATTGAATCGAATTCGAATTCTTATAATCGAAATGAATTCTTGATAATCGAATCGAATTTAAACGAATTTCTAATTTTTCGAATTCGAAACGAATTCTTAACACCCTAATCTCCTCCCTTCATACAAAAATATTACACTTCAGAGGAAGCCACTTGCACCACTTTAATAAATATACATGAGTGAAATCCAACTCTCTATTTAGAAAGTAAACAATTAAATCATAAATTAAACCTTTAAAATAAATTGTTATTCAAATAAAAATTAAACCTTTAATTCTTGCTATACTTAAGTAATACGTATGACCATAAATCAATATATTCTCTTTTTAACTCTTTTAACTAAAGATATTTAAGTTAGGGTAAATTTATTCTTCAAAAACTCATATAAATAAGAAGTGTATAAAGACATAATGGATCTCCAAATATACCACAATGTCGAGCAAATTTTACATAATGTCGAGAAAAAAATACACAAGGAGTCACAAAAAAAAAAAAAAAAACAATGACGCAAGTATATAAAAGACACAATGATGTAAACAAAAATGCAAAAATTTACAAGCTAAACATCTAAAAGCAAAAAACGTAAAATCTAATATCGTAGAGTTCGATAAGACGGTTTCAATGCCACTTGAATGAAGTCAATCGGAGTCCGCTTGATACCCTTCTTAGGCCGGAGGGTATGGAGGGCGCCATCCCTCCACCTCATCCATGTATAACGCCACAGGGGCTCCATCACCACACCCAGGTTTTTAAGAGAGGGGCGCCATCCCTTCTCCGCTACCATGGTAACGAGAAGAATGAGATGTTCAGGTGGGGCCCACTTGATTTAATCCAATGAAATCTTTTTTTTTTATTTAATAGGGGGCTTTATAACATACCATGCAAGTTAAGTGAGGGCGTGATAAAGTCCCCTGGCTGACGTGGATCCTAGGTGGTGCTGACGTGTCCTGATAAAGCTTCTAGTGGCTCCATCCCACACCCTCCAGCCTTAGACCACCCGTAGTGGGGGATTTTTGGGCGTTTTCCCCAAAAAAATGTCCCCCACACCCGCATCCCTGGGCGTTTTTTTTAAATGGCCAAAGCGTTATTTTCTCCACGCCCCATGTTCAATTGTTTGGCCAATCACTTTTTTTGATGGTTTTTATTTAATTATATTACATCTTTTTTAACATAATGGCTCACAATGCCCACATTATCACTACATCCATTTTAGAAAAACGTCCCACAATACCCCATTTCTGACTAGACTGTCAAATGACGCAAAACGACCAAAGGTGGGGGCATTATTTGTGTCTTACACTACATATGATCTTATGACTTCTTAATTTTATAAGACTTTGTATTTGATCTAACCCATTTAAGTTAAAGTTGTATACAATTACAACAATAAGAGTTCGAACTACCAAAATTTCTTTAAATTGTGGAATGCACCAAGGATTTATCAAAATTGTTTGATATCTATCTTCTTACTTAATTCCATATTTTTTAACCATAAACATACAACACTTTAATATCTATTCCTAAACTCATATAGCCTATTTTGTTATTTGGATTTTAATAATCCTAAGTTTTACCAGTTGGCCGATAATAATCCCAACTTTAAAAATTCCCTCCAATAATCCTAACTTGTAAAAGTTTGGCCGCCATTGATCCTTTTCAAACATATAAGAATTTGGTTTCCTCAATAGATTCAATTACACCTAGAGACTCCTTGAATGATTTAAGTGCACCTATGTTAGAAAAGGATTAATGGCGGCCAAACTTTTATAAGTTGAGATTATTGGAGGAAATTTTTAAAGTTGGGATTATTATCGGCCAACTGGTGAAACTTAGGATTATTAAAATCCAATAATCTACAGGACTTTCAATAGAATAAACACCTGGTGTTAGTGGATGTGTTAATCAACTCTTCCTATTTAATATTCGAATTTTTTACGTATTAGACACTTAATATATGAACACACATTTTGGTCTTTATAAACATGTATGTAATAAGGAGCACGCCAAAATCATGAGTAAGAAACAACTTTTTATACGTATTCTCCCTATTTATTAACTTTCATCGAATTAAGAAAAGCACTTGTAAACATATCAGATTCAATCATGGGACTTTTTCTCCTCCTTCTCTTCATCCCACTCATCGCCTTTCTCGCCATACCTCTTATGTTTCTCGTCGTTGTTACCACTTTTCTTCCTTTTCTTCTTCCCATTACCATTCTTCCTCAACTCTTTCTAGGTGCCTTTCTTGTCATCGTGTTTTCTATTCTTCAACTCATATAATTTTAATATAAATAATAAATAATAAATAAATTACTGTTATTTGAATACTTACAATAAATTATATATTTATGATATTACATAAAATATTGAGTGGCCGATTTCATTTGCGGAAGATAACTAAAGCCATCACACCAGAGTTGTATGCATTATTCTTAATCATCAATATTCAAAGGTTCATCCTCATCGGCTTATTTATCCGTACTGCTATCTTCACGGGCTTATTTATCCATACAACTATGTGTAAAGACTTTATGATATTTTATTAATTTGCTATAGTGAAGTAGGAAGAAATCTTTCTATGAAGAAACTAAAATGTTGTTCTAGATACATATATATGTAAAATATTGTTCTAGATACATATATGTGCAATTAAATCTTGTGTTTTATTCCAGTCCATTATACATTATACATATGAATTAAAATTAAAAGTGATGATGAATAGTACATAGCAATTTTTAAGTATTTATTTTTAATTTTTAATAGTTTTTTTACTATTCAATTTGATTTATTATTAATAACCAGCGTTATATATTCTAAGTTATTTGCCCGCGACGTTGTGACAGTACGTTACCATGGGCATTGGATTAGTACGGTTCGCTTCATTACAGTAGAGGTCCGATATATGCACTTGGTATATAAATCAACAAATGTTTTACATCGATAAAAAACGATAAAAACAAACACCGGTACCGTCACCAATATTGTTCAAATGATATTGATCGGTTTAGATTGTCACGGTATTGGTACTGATATTCATTTATCGTCGTATACAAAGTTGTAGAAATTAAAACTTTTCTAAACCTGAAATCATAAAAATGAATACATGTACCGGTACTGGTGTTATTCGGTACGGTAGCGTAGCGGTACAGTGTCAGTTTATCAAAAGAAAAGACAATAAAAATAAATACCAGTACCGAAACCAATGTTGTTTGTTCTGTTTCGGTTAAGTTCACTAAGGTAGCATCACTATATCCGTTATCAAACAAGAAACCATAAAAATGAATATATAGTGATACGATGTTAGTTTAACAAAAGCAAAAACAATAAAAATAAACATTGGTACCGATACAACTGTTGTTCAATTGGTTTTGGTTCGGTTTGGTACGATAATGACACAATATATGTTTTCAATAAATTTATATCTCAATGTTGAGTAAAAATAAACATGGAATGCAAACCAACCAAACTAATATAACTAAACAACATCAGTACCGGTGTCTTTGATTGATGTAAAGTTTTCTCTTTAGATGACTATAGCGATTGTCGATACCGTAACAGAAAAAATAGATATCGACCAAATTTTCGCCTCGAAGCGCGGGATAAATACACTAGTTATCTATGAAAATGTAATCCTCCTCGAGAAATTTAGTTATTTGCAGTTTAATTGTCCTTGTGATTAATAAGAAATTATGTTTTTGTTCCTGGCTTATTTTGACAATAATTATTTTAAAAATTAGAAATATGTAAAAACGACTCTCTTATTAATTAACGTTTTTTAGGGTTATTGGATTTTAATAATCCTAAGTTTCACCAGTTGGCTGATAATAATCCCAACTTTAAAAATTCCCTCCATTAATCCCAACTTATAAAAGTTTAGCCGCCATTGATCATTTTCTAACATAGGTGCACTTAAATCAATTAAGGAGTCTCTAAGTGTAATTGAATCTATTGAGGAGGCCAAATTCTTATATGTTTGAAAAGGATCAATGGGGGCCAAACTTTTACAAGTTGGGATTATTGGAGGGAATTTTTATAGTTGAGATTATTATCTACCAACTGGTGAATCTTAGGATTATTAAAATCCAATAACCCTTTTTTTTATTACAATCCGAAACACTTGACTAAATATTCGTAATTACCGTGGTTTACTATCAATATTCATATATGTAACATCTGTGCTTGTAATCATTATGAACAGTTCAATTATCAATAAAACAATGTTATTTGATCCCAATGTTTGTTTGGTTGTGTTTTACATTTTTCATGTTTTGACTTTTGCTCAATGTCAAACTCTATATCGCTTTCTGGAGAGTTATACGCAAACTGGTGCGTAAACGTAACCAGTTTAATGCGGCAAATACTCCGGAACATCAACATATACTTAACATACCTTAAATAAGCTTTACATAACTTAGAAATAAGTTTTGAAGGCTTTGGTATGGCAAAAACAAGTTAATTCGCTTACAGGGACTAAACTTGACAAACTGCGAAAGTATGCCAATTTGAACTGTAAAGAACAATCCGGAACATGACCATAAGTTAAACACACCTTAAATATCCTTTATATAGCTTAGAAATAGGCTTTGAGGGGTTCGGTGTGCTAAAATAAACTTTTGGGTCATTCAGGGAGCAAAAGCGTCAAAAAGTGCACAAGTTTGCATTTTCGCTCATAACTTACGTTCTGAATACCTCCGGACATCCAACAAATTTATGTAAGCACTAAAATATTTTATTTTATTGTTTGGCATAAGAAAAATCCATTCGTCACGCATTTTGGATCATTTTTCGCGCTTGTGCGCATTCCGTCGTAATTAAGCGATCATCGCGATCGTACGACCAAACGAACCAACATCCGACATATTTTTGAGCATGTTTCATGTCCACAATGTTTAGGCATCCTTTTGGAGCCTTGAAAATGATTTAACGAGCCTTAAACATGTTGGGAATGGCCTTAATACGCAACGGGGATTGAAAGGGGAACATTGGAAAGTGTTTGCTGATCAGGTGGACCTTAGCGTGACACCTAGCCCCCTAGGCGTCACGCGAGGCCCCTTCTGATCAGCAAAAGCCATTTTAAACATATGTTAACAGCCCTTAAACCCTCCAAGGGCCAATTCCACATGTCAAACTCTTGTGGTGGGGGGCAAAATGAGCTACCACAACATTCCAACAAGTGTAGGGATGTGATCATTCCCTCTTCTCCAAGAAACGATCCTCACTGTGAACCGAAATCTATAAATACCCACCTCAACTTCACTCATTCCTCACAAGAATCTGATTTGAGAAGCTCTAAGTTGAAACCTTTGTTTCATGTCTGAGCTACTTGAATCAAGATTAGCATTCAGGGACCCTTTGTAAGTGTTCCTTCGTTCTTTTATTGCTTTTCAAGTCCGAAAGACAAACTTTGTTTGACTTTCTGCATTGACCAGTTTATGGTCAATGCGAAGTTCGTTTGAACTTCGCAACGTGAGCGTAATCACGATGGTTATAGTCCCTTGTGACTATGCCTACTGATTACCACGTTGTCTAGGGTCGTAAAGGGTAAGCGATCTAATAAATCGCTTATACCTTCGAACCCGACCCATTTGGTCTATCATTAGGATCCGACCAAACACATTAGGTGACCATAGTATATAGGGAATAAATTTATATGTTTTCAATGGGGGCCAAACTTTTACTAGTTGGGATTATTGGAGGGAATTTTTATAGTTGAGATTATTATCGACCAACTGGTGAATCTTAGGATTATTAAAATCCAATAACCCTTTTTTTATTACAATCCGAAACACTTGACTAAATATTCGTAATTACCGTGGTTTACTGTTAATATTCATATATGTAACATCTGTGCTTGTAATCACTATGAACAGTTCAATTATCAATAAAACAATGTTATTTGATCCCAATGTTTGTTTGGTTGTGTTTTACATTTTTCATGTTTTGACTTTTGCTCAATTTCAAACTCTATATCGCTTTCTAGAGAGTTATACGCAAACTGGTGCGTAAACGTAACCAGTTTAATGCGGCAAATACTCCGGAACTTCAAAAAATACTTAACATATCTTAAATAAGCTTTACATAACTTAGAAATAAGTTTTGAAGGCTTTGTTATGGCAAAAACAAGTTAATTCGCTTACAGGGACTAAACTTGACAAACAGCGAAAGTATGCCAATTTGAACTGTAATGAACATTCCGAAACATGACCATAAGTTAAACACACCTTAAATATCCTTTATATAGCTTAGAAATAGGCTTTGAGGGGTTCGGTGTGCTAAAATAAACTTTTGGGTCATTCAGGGAGCAAAAGCGTCAAAAAGTGCACAAGTTTGCATTTTCGCGCATAACTTACGTTCTGAATACCTCCGGGCATCCAAAAAATTTATGTAAGCACTAAAATATTTTATTTTATTGTTTGGCATAAGAAAAATCCATTCGTCACGCATTTTGGATCATTTTTCGCGCTTGTGCGCATTCCGTCGTAATTAAGCGATCATCGCGATCGTACGACCAAACGAACCAACATCCGACATATTTTTGAGCATGTTTCATGTCCACAATGTTTAGGCATCCTTGTGGAGCCTTGAAAATGATTTAACGAGCCTTAAACATGTTGGGAATGGTGTAGGTCTCAAAATCCGAGGATCAATTAGGAAAACCTAAATCACTTGTTTATTGCAAACACGGTTACGCGTGCGGAATCCACGTAACTATGCCAAATCAAACACGTAAAATGATAACGACACGGTAATAATCAATGATACACACTCGATTGATTAAACGGGATGAGAACCGATTACAAACTGATACAAACACAGTTTAACAGAATTTTGACAGAGTTTCTTTATGTGTAAGCTCTCATCTACTTTCAACTGTGAAAGCAGATGTGTTTATATAGTCTCTGGGCCCAACTGTCGACGAAACACAAGGTGTCACGGCGAAACAGAATATGGGCCAAACATTGGGCTTGAAGCAGCCCAATACACGACGAATCAAATGTGATTCGTCATGAATGTCGGCGAAACAGAAGTAAAGGACATTGGTCTGTTTCGTCATGATGTGTTCCGACGAAACAGACCTGTTTCGTCGAGGTCTGCAACTGTTGTGGTTGTTTCTTGAAACAGACAGCAACAACAGCAACATATAAACAACTTATAATGACCATTCTACCCTTTGTATGCAACATGCATTGTTCGAATAGCATTACATATTAAACGGAGACAAACAAGTCAGACACAAGTGAATAGGAGGATATCCGACTTGGTCGACATCAAATACATACTTGATAAACATTAAAGACCGTACAAAATACATCATTAAGTACAAGACTAGTTACAGACACTAAAAATGCATCAACAAACTCCCCCTTGTCTGTTACTCGTCTTCGGTCTTCTAATCTTCCATCTCAGTGTTGTTCGGACCACGAACTGCCCGAATGTATTCCCCTGTAGTAGCAAAAACACGCTACTCGCTGAAACTTCATAGCTTGACGAGCATCCTGATCTTCATAAAAGATATTGTGACGATATAGTCTGTTAATATCAGCCTCGGACATGTTGACAATCCACATTGGATCCAACATCCGGTAATTTGCACGACCATCTCTAAACACAATCACGGCTTCATGCGTGTCCGAGTCGTAGCACCACAATGCCATATCTTCAAGAAAATCCTGCTGCATAGGCATCAATGGAATTTTATCTACGACCCTCGGAGGCTGGTACACAAGCTTGTATCTGCAAATGTTGGTGTCCGGATCAAGAGTAAACTTGATCGGTTGATAGACAGGAAATTGTGGCTTGTATGATTCATCCTTCCAGCCCGTCTTCTTGTTTACTTTAACCAGTCGCTCAAATAAAGTAGCGCCATCGTATTTTGACCGATTGATAAGCTCAAGCCTTGTCAACGCAGCAACATCATAAAATGGCAAGGAAAGAATGCTCAGCAGTGAATTGAAATACAGGATTCCGTATTCACGTTTGATAGCAATGCAGTGTATATCTTGAACAAACATCCAGCATAGAATCCTTCCACTTGGCTTTGCTTTTTCAAATTGCAAGTAGTCGACTTGAGCTTTTTCAGGCACAGGCTTGGAGACTTTAGATAGAAACTGTTTTCTCCATTCAGAAAATGCATCTGTGTCCTTTTCAGACGAATTACGATTCTTTAAGTGCTCGTCTATGTCATCAATATTCTCCTTCATCCAATCTTCATCAAACGAAGCGAAGCGAATTCAGTACCATCTGTTCGAACATACGTTGATTTTGTTTCTTCCCCTTCAAACACAATCTCATCAATATCTTCAACATTAGTTGTATCAGTCTCAGTCGACATTTTATCTATCTCAGCATCATCGATTTCTCTCATAGAATGTAGAATACTCAATTGCTCCTGAGAAAGATCTTCTATTAACTCCCCTTCTTCAAGCAACTCTCCCGTAAATGGATGAATAGCCTGTAGAGCAATATCAGCACTGCTTATTATAGAAGAAGTACCTTCTATCTGTTGAACTTTTCCAGTAGAAGTTCCCTGAGATGATTCGACAACTGTAGGTTGAACTGTAACAACTTCAGAAGAAAGTGCGATTGGCTGCTTCTGTGATGTACCTGAAGTGTCAGGATTCCCTTGGTCTTCCGTATCATCATCCTTTTTCTTCAGTACCTCTTGTTGTTTACAATGATAATCCCACAGAACAGCAAGCCTTCTCTCTTTCTCTTCATCAACAGCCTTCAAGCGAGCATTTTCAGCTTTAAGCAAATCAATTTCAGCTTGTTGTCGCTCTATTACTGTTTGCTGTTGACCAATGGTTGACTTCAATTTGTTAATTTCCACCGATTGTTTAAGTTGATCATGCTTCGTGAGATTACCGAAATGAGATTGTCTCTGAAGACGATCAGCAGCTGCTTCAAGTGTAGAGAATAGGTATGTGATCTTTTCGTCTTGAGAAAATCTGGAAAATGTCCTATGACGTTCAGCACTGATCCCTGAAGTGGTTGCTCTGATTGCAGAAGCCATAGATCTTTCAGGAACTGCCTGAGGAATAACAGATGGAGTAGCAGCAGCTGATGTAACAACTGGAGTTTCTGTAGCTGAAGTAACTACAGGAGCTTCTTGTACAGGCTCCTGAGGTATAAATGAAGACTCTTGAGGCACAGATTTCCGAGTATAAGTACTCAAATATCTCCTAGATTTCTTCTTTTGAACTTCAACAGCTTTCTCAGCTCTTCTTTTTGTTCTTCTTTCACCTTCAGGATCCTCTGGAACATATTCTGGATCATCCTCAGTTCTAATCTTTCTATACCTTCTCACTCCACGTATATCGATATACATTTCATATCCAGGCTCGACTATATGATCACTAGAACTAGAATCAGATCCATCATCTCCACTTGCTAAAGAACTACTAGCTGATGTACCACCAGCTGCACCCTTGCTCGATGTACCAACAGCACCAGTATCACCACCATCATCACTTTCACCACTACTGTCACCACTACCACTACCAGACTCATCTGAATCAACTGGGTCAGGACCAAATTTCTCTATCCTTAGCCTTTCCAACTCAGGTTCTTCATTGTCAGATTGGCTATCATCATGACGCCATTTGTCATTTGCTGGAGCAACATAATCAGGATTCACAAGTGCGCCAAAAAGCTTACTTGGAGGATCGCTTTCTTTGTATCTTTTGGCGGCAAGAGTCTTGATTAGCCTTAACGAGTTGAAATTCATAGCTTCGATCTTCAGAATATCATTGTCAGCCTTCGGAAGGTCCGGATGTTGAACATTCAGAATCATTTGCAGAAACCGCGGATACATCCAAAACTTGTTCCCGGTTGTTCTACTACCAGTCCTTGTCATATTCTCTTTCATGTTGCTGAAAATATACTTTGAGATGCTAAACGGTTTGTTTAACACCAAAGCAACCATGAAACCAACGAGATCATCTCCAGCCATATCATATCCAGACCGTCTATTGCTGAGACACTGAATAAGAACATGCAATAAAAACTTGTAGCGTAATGGAAGATCACCTTTGTTGATTTGTTTGACGAAAAGGTCTCCTTTACACTTCATCCTTAGCAAACAGCCTCGTGAACACATGATTGGTATTGAATATGGAGCATTCGGTTGATCTTGTAATTGAAGAACTTCATTCAATATCTCCGGAGTAACAACGACATACAGATCATTCACACGACCTCTTATAATATCCTTTCCATCGATTTGGACGACGCTTGCAGAATCCCAGAAAGCTTTAATTAGAGATTTGTAGACGGGTGTCGAGTATGTAACAGCATGATTGATACGTGACTCCCTGATCCACTTCGTGATATCTTTAAATTCCGTGAGCTTGTCTTCAGGATCCAGATATGCAACTTGATTATGACGCTTCTCTGACATAATCTCCTCTTCAGTTTTGTTTTCTTTCTTTATCGCCTTCTTGCGTTTTCCTTTTTCTTGGGGTGCTTTCGGAGCCATCTGTACATGAAAATGTCCAGAATAAGTCACATTTGATATAACATTGCATTTAGACATGTATGGATACAATTTCATGTATCCACATAACAGATAACCTATCAAACATGTCTACTGTGAACAAACAGCAACAACAGAAAACTGCTAAGGCATTTACGATGAAACAGAAGATCAACGACAAAACTGAAAGTTGTACGACGAAACAGAGGGTTGACCCTTTGACCAGTTAGATTCGTCGACGTTTTGATTCGTCGTGTCTGTTTCGTTCCTTTTCTGATTCGTCGTATCTGATTCGTTGTCTGATTCGTCGTATGTTTGATTCGCCGGAATTAGGGTTAATTTGATTCGTCGAATTGGGGGTTTTTCAGTTTCGCCGTTTTGTGGTTTAAACAAGGATCAAATATAATACCAACACATTTAACTTCAATGTTTACAACCCAAAACAAATTGTAAAACCTATAAATGATTTCCGATCAAAAACCCATTTAAAACAGTTAAGAATTTTATCAAACACAAACCCCTGTTTTTGTTACAAAAACCCACATCCAAATCAAAGTAAATCAAACATACTAGAACTTAAATCTAACAGATACAGAATGAAAACACCATACATTCAACATCAACACATATATTATCAAAGAAAAACAAGGTCTCAAAGGGGTCTCTGAGGGTTTCGGATGAAAAACCGACGGTTCAAAATGTTCGGAATGTGAACCGGAACGTTTGGCTACCTTTGATTTTTGTAAGATTTTGATTAAAATCGGATGATTTGAGCGATTTGAGAGGGTAACCGTAGGTATGGGTTTTGAGTGTTTGAAGAAGATGAAAAGTTTGATGTTTTGAAAAAGTGAACAAGTGGGACCTTTATATACACCGCCTTGTCTCGACGAATCAGAGATCTTCGACGAAACTGGATTGGGCCCGGCGAAACAGAAACTTGGGCTTGGACATGGGCCTGAATTTTAGCCCATGACGAAACAGATTTGGGCTCATGTGATTCGTCGATGTTTTGACGAAACAGATTTGATTCGCCGACAATGGTCTGATTCGTCGACCTTTCTGATTCGTCGACCATTCTGTTTCACCAACAGGTTTTTCAAAAACACAGAGGCTGGTAAAATTTTGCAGTCAAAACAGTGGTAAGATTTTGCAGTCTAAACAGATTATGATCACATTTCCATTCTGTTTGAATTTTCAAATGCAAGAACGTTTTTATGAAGAAGATTTTAGGCATCCGGTAGAAAACACCAAGCAACAACTTCGGCTTAATAAAAAACGAACTTTACACAAATATACTAAAAACAAATTTAAAGCACGGTAGACTAAATGAAAAAAGCGGAAAACTGTTAAAAACACTAAACAAACTGTACAAGTGCAATCTTTTTGCGAATCTCAAGGACAAGGAATCATACCAGCTTACGGTCTTAGTCAACATGATTTTGATTTCTGTTTAAAGCTCTGGATAAGTATACTACCTCGATTATCGGTATTGTGGTCCACATAAGCTCAAACTAATCAGATTTAATCATAATTTAAGAGATACGATTAACGGTAAGGATTATACTTACAAGTCGATGTAAATCCACTCACGACACATTCCCGTATCAAGGTATGCACGAGAATTCATCTTACCGGTGAGTATACCGATTATCATCTGTTTGACCGTATAAAAATGTGAGAAACTCACTTATATTGATTGAAAAACAAGCCCTATGTGATAAAATCACTTATTGATGAGGAACTTGATTTTCAGATGCATGAGGGCACAGGAGCAAGTCCGTGAACAGGTCAGTACTTCCGTACAGCAGAGAGACGAACTTGACTCCCGCAAAGAATCTGTGATATAATATCACTTATTTTGTTTGGACATGTGATTGTTGATCACTTATTGAGGTCGAATGCAGTATGTACACGTATGTATAGTATCATGGAAGATCTTAGACTTCGTCTCCGTTATTTTTACGGTTTGATACAACCATGATACCCAGATGATAAACAGCATAAAGACCGAATATTTCAGATCTCGGCAATCTCTCAAACGAGATTTCGGTACTAAGACCATATGCCAATGAATGGTTCCCACCTGACTTGAAGTCTGTTAGGTTTGTATCATCCTGCACATTTTAGTCTGATTGAGAGCCTACCGATACATCGTTAGAAGAGATACTTATCATTTTTCTTTTTGTTTTTCATTTTGAGCACATTGACCGACCACACCAGTGAACTTCATCATTTTCCTTTATCCAAGAAACTCAATTTTGGTTTTTCTATAGTTGCTTGAATTTTTGAATTTTTCAAACGAAACGACAGAAAGTAAAGACATCTTTTTGGATTTTGAATTTTTGCAATGTTTTTGTATTTTCTTGAAATTTCTCCCCCTAAAATTTGCAAAGTTTACGAAAACTAAAATCTTTTTGAATTTTCAAAGTTTATAAAGAAAATATTTACAAAAACGATCAGCCAAAGAAGTTTACTCGGGTATCACCTTAATGCCATTGACCAAAAGTAGATAATCAAAACGTGATTTATCAAAAGCTTTTGTAAACAGGTCGGCACGTTAGTGATCAGTGGGGACATGAACGACATCGATTAATTTCTTGTCAAAACAATCACGTATGAAGTGATATTTAATGTCGATGTGTTTAGTCTTGGAATGTTGCACAGGATTTCTAGTGATCTGTAAGGCAGCATTATTATCAACAAAAATATTAGTAGATAGGAATTCTAAACCGTAGTCGCGCATTTGTTGTTGTATCCAAAGAACTTGGGAGCAACAACTCGAGGCAGCAATGTATTCTGCTTCACATGTTGATGTAGCAACACACGTTTGCTTCTTGCACTGCCACGTGACCAGGCGATTTCCTAAGAACTGACATCCTGCTGTTGTCGATTTGCCATCGATTTTGCATCCACCAAAATCAGAATCACTGTATGCAATTAATTCAAAGCTATCATCCCTAGGGTACCAAAGACCAAGGTCCGGGCATCCCTTCAAATAGCGAAAAATCCTTTTGATAGCTGACTGATGAGAGGCCTTCGGGTTTGCTTGATATCTTGCAAGCAGGCATGTTGGATACATTATATCAGGCCTCGAAGCGGTGAGATACATGAGAGAACCGATCATGGCGCGATAGTATGAGGAGTTGATGCTTTCACCCTTCAAATCCGGAGTAATCCCGTGATTCTGCGGAAGAGGGGTACCAATGGGCGTTGCATCTGACATTTGGAATCGGTTCAAAATGTCACCAACATATTTAGTCTGATGGATGAATATCCCAGACTCTGTTTGTTGAACTTGTAGGCCCAAGAAGAAAGTCATCTCTCCCATTGCGCTCATTTCGAATTTTTCTTGCATAACTCCTTCGAATTGCCTGCACAAAGAATCATTAGTGGAACCAAATATTATATCATCAACATATACCTGCACCAGCAGAAGATCTCCATTTTGTTCCTTGATAAAGAGTGTGCAATCAATAAGACCTCGTCGAAATCCATTCTCCAGAAGATAGTTGGATAAGGTTGCGTACCAAGCCCTAGGTGCTTGATGTAAACCATAAAGAGCTTTGTTTAGCAACCAAACCCGGTCGGGGTGAATAGGATCTTCAAAACCTGGAGGCTGTTCGACGTGCACCTCTTCTTGAACTATACCATGAAGAAAAGCACTTTTGACGTCCATCTGGTAAACTTTGAATCCTTTGAAAGAAGCATAAGCTAAGAAGATCCTAATAGCTTCCAGACGTGCAACAGGTGCATAAACTTCATTGTAGTCAATGCCTTCTATCTGGCGAAAACCCTGAACAACCAGTCTCGCCTTGTTGCGAATAACAATTCCACGGTCGTCCTTCTTGCATTTGTAAACCCATCGTGTGCCAATTTTCTTGTAATTATCCGGCTTTTCAACAAGCTTCCAAACACCAAGCTTTTGAAATTGTTGCAGTTCGTCCTGCATGGCTTCAACCCAAGAATTATCTTTTAAAGCATCCTTCCAAGACTTTGGTTCTTCTTGTGAAACGTAACAAGCAAAGGACCAATCGTTTTGAAGACCATATTCTCTAATGGCTGAATATAAACCAGCATTCGGGTTATTTCTAAGCTGATTACGCGTCTGCACACCGCTTTGGACATCTCCTATAATGTTCTGCTGTGGATGGGTATTGTGAATCCTCAATTCAGGATGTTCAGGAACACTTGTATCAATACCCAAATTGTTAAGATTAAGATCAGCAACCAACTCCGCACCGGGTATATGCGTGGAGGTGGAGGCATTCCCTTCAGCAGTATCATAATTCTGCACTTGAGGTGTTTCTAAAGAAGTGCCATGAACAGGAACAACCGGGGCAGAAGTGCCTTCAGTCGCATCAAGATGTTCATCATCTTCCGATGACTCAGTAGCATCTTCAAATACCTCATTTTGAACAGTATTGTTAACTGAATTAGAACCTTCAGGGCTAACAATAACAGGTCTTACCAATGGCGAGCCAGCAGCGTTGTCACTATCAAATAACATTTGAACAGCTGCAGATTCTTCATCAAAGGTACGCAGATTAAAGGAGTCGAATATCCCATCGTAATCGAACATCCAAGGATCACCCGGAGCTCTAACAGGACTTGTATACCTTTGAACCCTTACTTCATTCCAAAGCTCAATCTTTTTGGTGGTCAGATTCCATACACGAAAATTTGGAGTTGCATATCCAAGGAAGAAACCTTCGATAGCTTTTGCACCAAACTTACCATCTGGGTCAATCATGGTACATGGACCGCCAAAGGGTTCAAGGAAAGAAAGATCCGGTTTCCTTTTCTGTAGAAGTTCTAAACAAGTTTTGCCATGTCTCTTAACTATAAGAACTCTGTTCAAAGTGTAGCATGCAGTCGACACAGCTTCTGCCCAGAATTGAACAGGAAGCTCCGACTCTACTAACATAGTTCTTGCAGTCTCAATAATCGTGCGATTCTTCCTCTCAGCGACACCGTTTTGTTGTGGAGTATAGCGAGAACTGTATTCATGAAGAATGCCTTTAGAAGTATAGAACACATCCATCACACGGTTCTTGAATTCAGTTCCATTGTCGCTTCGGATCCTCTTCACTTTCAAAGTGTATAAATTCTCCAACATTGTGAGAAGATCCTTGAGAATTCCAGGAGTATCACTCTTGTGTGCCATGAAAGCTACCCAAGAAAATCTAGAATAATCATCAGTAACAACAAGACAGTAAGCATCTCCGAATGTTGTCTTGTGCTTCATAGGTCCAAAAAGGTCCATATGAAGACGTTCGAGAGGCATGCTAACAGAATTGATTTTCTTCAGAGGGTGAGATTTCTTTGTTTGTTTCCCTTTCTGGCACGAAACACAGATATCTTGTAGATGAAAACTTCTCACAGGTACACCATTCACAAGATTGTTTTTCACCAAATGGTTCATTTTCCTCAAGTGAATGTGCCCCATTCTTCTGTGCCAAGAAATAGACTCCTTCTCTGTGGCTTTTGAGACAAAACATTGTACTTGCGCAGATGTCGTAATGGCTTGGCTCATGTCAAGAATATAAAGATCATTAATTCTTGGAGCCGATAAGAGAATCCATTCATCAGGAATCTTGAATCCAGGTTTAAGCACATAACAACCGGCATCATCAAAATGCACGGTGAACTTTTTATCGCAGATTTGCGACACACTGAGAAGATTATGATCAAGTTGACGAACATAATTAATCTTTTCGAAGCATACCACACCATTGGAGATCATTCCTTCTCCGGTGATATATCCGCCTTTGTCTCCTGCGAACGCGACATAGCCTCCTCTAATATTTCTCACATCGTACAGAAGCCGTAAGTCGCCCTTCATGTGCCTGGATGCCCCACTATCAACAATCCAATGACTACTGATAGTTCCTCCTGGAACATCCTGCACGAATCATCCAATAATTAGTTAAGGATGGGGACCCAAGCCACAGTGGTCTTGGGTCGTCCCTGAGAATCACGAATAGTGATCTCGATCTGGTGATGATTTTCCAAACTAACAAATCCCCCTGAACCTTCACCCTTCCTAGGTTTCCAAGTTTGTTTTTGTTTACCAGATTGAGTTTTGAAAACAGATTTTGAAACTTCTGGTTTTAAAAGTGAACTT
>JARYGA010035871.1:0-25000 GCA_030545235.1 Helianthus tuberosus | reverse complement strand
TATTTAGCCACTGTTTTTTAAACAACTTATTGACTTAGTGACTTTTTGGAAAAGTCAGTACTACTGAGTGACTTATTGACTTATTGACTTTTTCCTCTCACATACACCACCATTGCCAAACATCATTTCAGAGCTTATGACTTTTTAAAAAAGCCAATAAGTCAAAATTTTGTTTCAAAAAGCTTAGCCAAACATGCCCTCAGTACGCTATGATGCTCAAAAATTTGTTTCAAAAAGCTTAGCCAAACATCATTTCAGAGCTCAACAAACAAAACCGCAAACAAACTTTAATTTTGGAGGAGGTGACTAGGCATGGTCCGACGGTGGCTAGGTCCGCTTAAGCGGACTAGTCCTGTGTACTTGTGGTCCCCTTAGGTGGCGTATATTCAATTAAAAAAAAAAAACCTTTTCTTTATGTTTAAAAGAAAGAATTCTTATGTATTTTTTTAAAATCAAACAATTACTGTGTTTCATAAAAAATAATACAAACTAATAAAAAAAAGTTATTAAAATTTAAAACATTACACAAACCACATACTTAAACGTAAACACATCACACAATTAAACCTAAACACATCAGATAATTAAACCTAAACAAGACGAGATAATTAAACCTAGTCGTCAACCTGAATCCTCGGAGTTGGCATCCGGAGGGGGAGCGGGTTGTATACGAGGATGGTTTCTTATTACTTATCAGGCTACATGTAAATAAATATTCTATTCTCTACAATTTCGTATTCCCGACGGGCCTGGGCAATCACCTATTCGTCCGTTATGAAGTCACCTTAAGTTATCATGTGGTTGAAGCAAGCACGAAATCTGCAAACCTTCTCGAATAGAATATAAAACCTTGACAAAGTGGCATTCAAATTGTGTTTGGTTTCTCTAATACTTTGACGGAATCCTTCGGTCCAAGGGTTTCTTTTCATTTTTTTTATGAATCTTTGTAGTGAATTCTCAATTTAGAAATGCATGTGTTGCTTGAAATACTAACTGGATTTATAGCCAGTAAAAACTAGTCGCTGTAAAAGTAGTCGTTTGAAAAACTAGCCGTTGGAAAAGCAACGTTTGGAAAAGAGCCGTCGTTAAGAATTAAATATTATTTTTAACTATTTTATTTTTTAAATTATTTAAAAATAAAAAATTAATCATAATTATTAATTTAATAAAATAAAAAATAGATTATACAAAATATATATAGTTTAAAATAAAATGAAAAGTAAGTGATAAGAATAGTGTTGTAGTAATCGCTAGTCGCTGGTCGGACGATTGGGTAGGGATTAGCGATTAATAGGGAATTAATTGGGATTAATTGTGATTGGCGCCTAGTCGGGATTTTTACAACTATGGATAATGAGATGGAGATGTGGACTGATATATTGTTGGAGGAAAAATGGAGGTTTGGAGTGGTGATGATTTGTAATGATGTGGCATGCTAACAAGGTGTCTGTTGTATGGACTTGGTCTAGATACAAACTATCTATACTTCATTCAAGGTGCGTTGATGATTCTATTGTCTTATGGTAAGTGACGAACCCAGAAAATTTAGTCATGACGGCACAAAAATGGATAGAGCCAAAATAGGTGATGGGTCGACTAAAAGAAATGATGATTATAATAGAATAACAAGAAAGGGTTATTATCTGTTGGGGAAATTTTAGAAACCGGATGATCAGATAGGCGTGTAATCACTCTCAGATCAAATTATTTTCTGTGAAGATGGCAAGCGGATCGATGAAGGATATGACAATCAAGGAAAACAAACTGGAGAAGTTTGACGGGGTGGACTTCCGAAGATGGCAGAAGAAGATGCACTTTCTTCTGACTTCGTTGAAGGTTGTGTACGTGTTGACTACTCCAATCCCGGAGATACAAGAGGAGGGAAATCTGGAGCAAATCAGGAAGAGGTCGAAGTGGGAGAACGACAATTATATATGTCTTGGCCACATCCTGAACGGTATGTCTGATCCCTTATTTGATGTTTATCAAAATGTTGAAACTGCAAAGTTACTGTGGGACACGTTGGAAGCCAAATACATGGCAGAAGATTCTTCTAGTAAGAAGTTTCTTGTCAGTAATTTCAATAATTACAGAATGGTTGATGAACGGCCTGTGATGTAACAATATCATGAATTATTACGAATTCTGGGGCAATTTGCCCAACATGATATGAAGATGGATGAATCCATATCTGTTTTGAGTATCATTGACAAGTTACCTCCTTCCTGGAGAGATGTTAAACATAATCTGAAACATCAGAAATGAGAGTTAACTTTGGTTGAACTTGGAAGCCACTTCAGAATTGAAGAAGGCTTGAGAGCATAGGAAAATGTGTTGGTCAATGATGATAAGAAACGGGCTGGACCAAGTTCTGTGAACATGGTTGAAACGGGTGAATCATCCAAAGGAAACAGTAAGTTCAAAGGGAAACGCAAGTTTCAAGGAAACAATAATTCGGGTTCAAACAAAAAGCCGAATTACCCTTGCTGGAAATGTGGTAAGGTTGGTCACTTTAAGAGGGACTGTAAGATGATGAAGAATAACAAGAAGTCCGGTTCAAAGAACAAGAATGAGGATGGTTCTAGCGGGCAAGCAAGGTCAGAATTTAGTACAATTTGATAATTCGGTTCAGAATTATGTGTCACTAATTTCTGAGGCATTTTATATGCAGGATGATGACATTGCTTGGTGGGTTGATTCGGGTGCAACAAGTCATGTATGCAAGGATCTTCGTTGGTTTAAAGACTTTCAACCAATCGAAGACGGGTCTATCATAAAGATGTGGAATGTTGCAACTGAACCAATCAAGGGAATAGGAACTGTGAATCTTGTGTTTACTTCTGGAAAAACTTTACTTTTGAACAATGTTTTGTATGCGCCCGGGATTCGAAAGAATCTGTTAAGTGGCATTGTGTTGAATAATTGTGGGTACAAACAAGTATTGGAAAGTGACAAGTATATCTTGTCAAGACATGGTACCTTTGTTGGTTTCAGTTATCTATGTAATGGTATGTTTATGTTGAATGTTGATGTCTCGTTTATGAATGAATCTGTTTGTGTTGCTTCAACTAGTCATGTTAATGATGTACCTTCAACTAGTAATGCAAACTGCATAGCTTCAACTAGTAGTAGAAACAACTTGACAGAATCGGAATTATGGCATGCTAGCCTAGGACATGTACATTATAAAAGAGTTAAAGAAATGTCTAAAATGAGCTTAATTCCGCCTATTAACATAAACAATGATAAATGCCATGTTTGCAAGTTGAATAAGATAACCAAAAAGCCTTTCATGCAACATGTTCATAGGGAAACTAAAGTGTTAGATTTGATACATAGTGATCTATGTTATTTTCATGCTACACCATCTCTAGGTAATAAAAAATATGTAGTAACATTTATAGATGATGCTACTAGATTTTGTTACGTTTATTTGTTGCATGCTAAGGATGAAGCTCTTGAAAAGTTTAAGATTTATAAACAAGAAGTAGAGCTTCATCGGAGTGGGTTGATCAAAACCCTACATACGGACAGAGGTGGTGAGTATTTTGATCCGGGGTATTTCCAATCTACTGGAATAATACACCATACCACAGCTCCTTACACACCGGAACAAAATGGTGTGGCGGAAAGGAAAAATAGGACTTTAAAGGAAATGGTTAATACCATGCTGTCCTATTCGGGCCTAAGTGAGGGCTTTTGGGGTGAGGCTATGTTGACAGCCTGCTATTTGCTAAATAGGGTTCCAAATAAAAGGAACAAGACCACCCCTTTTGAGCTTTGGTATAAAAAACCACCTGAGCTGCATAAGCTGAGAGTTTGGGGTTGTAGAGCCGTGGTGAGGCTCACTGATCCTAAGATAAGGAACATAGGGGAAAGAGGTATAGACTGCATTTTCATTGGGTATGCGGAGCATTCATTTGCTCATAGGTTCTATGTTATAGAACCAAATGACTACGTGTCAGTGCATACGGTTATTGAGGCAAGAACTGCAGAGTATGATGAGAATAGATTCTCTTAAATACCTAGGCCTAGAAACATGGTTCCAAGCTCTAGTAACTCTCACGTGGCTGATCAAGTGATTGATACTCCTCCGGAACCTAGGAGGAGTGGTAGAGCAAGAAAAGCTAAATCATTTGGTGATGATTTTCAGCTATATTTGGTTGAAGGATCTAGAGATGAAATTAAAATTCAATATCAATATTGCTTCAATATTGAGGAAGATCCTAAAACCTATAGTGAAGCCATGGCATCTCGGGATGTAGCTTTCTGGAAAGAAGCTATAAATGATGAGATGGACTCTATTATGCAGAATAACACTTGGAAACTGTCTGATCTACCCCTGGGTGTAAACCACTTGGTTGTAAATGGATCTTCAAGAAGAAGATGAAAGTAGATGGTTCAATTGAAAAGTTTAAATCCCGATTGGTTATCCAAGGCTTTAGACAAAAGGAAGGAATTGACTACTTTGATACATATGCTCCTGTAGCAAGAATATCCACTATTAGATTGTTGGTTGCCTTGGCTGCAATACACAATCTTGTAATTCACCAAATGGATGTGAAAACCGCTTTCTTGAATGGTGATTTGGATGAGGAGATATATATGAAACAACCAGAGGGTTTTGTTATGCCTGACAATGAGCATAAGGTGTGTAAGCTAGTTAAGTCACTATATGGCTTAAAGCAAGCACCAAAACAGTGGCATCAAAAGTTCGATTATGTGGTTTTGTCTAATGGTTTTGTATTAAACCAAGCAGACAAGTGTGTATATAGCAAATTTGATGATTCTAGGAAAGGAGTCATAATTTGTCTATATGTAGATGACATGTTGATCTTCGGTACTGACCAGGATCAAGTTGATAAAACAAAGAAATTTTTGTCATCTTGTTTTGATATGAAAGACTTAGGGGAGGCGGAAGTGATCCTTGGTATAAGGATCAAAAGGAAGAACAATGGCATATCTATCTCTCAGTCTCATTATATTGAGAAGATATTGAAAAAGTTCAATTTTCATGATAGTTCTCCGGTTAGCACTCCAATGGATCCTGCTTTTAAGCTCTCACCTAATGAAGGTGTAGCTGTAAGCCAACTTGAATATTCAAGGGCCATTGGATCCCTCATGTATGCCATAATTAGCACTAGACCGGATATAGCTTATGCTGTTGGAAAGCTTAGTAGGTATACTAGCAATCCAGGTGCAAGTCATTGGCAAGCAATGAATCGAGTATTTAGGTACTTGAAAGGAACCATGAAATATGGTTTGACCTATACTGGATTTCCTTCGGTTTTAGAAGGTTATTCGGATGCAAGTTGGATTAAAAACAAGGAAGATCATTCTTCCACGAGTGGATGGACTTTTCTGCTTAGAGGAGGTGCCATATCCTGGGCATCTAAGAAACAGACTTGCATAACTGATTCAACAATGGAGTCTGAGTTTGTAGCATTAGCCGCAGCTGGCAAAGAAGCTGAGTGGCTAAGAAACTTGATTTATGAGATTCCATTGTGGCCTAAACCTATATCACCAATATCTATTAGATGTGATAGTGCTGCTACCTTGGCTAAGGCATATAGCCAAGTGTATAATGGGAAGTCTAGACACTTAGGTGTTAGACACAACATGATTCGTGAGCTCATCATGCATGGGGTGATATCGGTGGAGTTTGTGAGAACTCAACATAATTTAGCCGACCACTTAACCAAAGAGTTATGTAGAGATCTTGTGCACAAGGCGGCTGTAGGGATGGGATTAAAGTCCACCTGAGATTTCTCGTGTTAAGATACCCAATTCCCACCTAATATGACGTTAGGTGCTGAATTCAATGTGGAAAGCTTAACATCTAGAAATTGGAACACATTAGTAGCATCATCCCAAGGTATGTGTTCAGACCTGCAAGTTAAAGGAGGTTGAAGGTTTTCTTCTTAATAGTTCTTTGAAAAATTGCATATGCAGGTGCAAGAATAAAGAGCTACCTATATGAGCATGAAGTTTAGCCGCTTCAAGAAGCTAGGACTTGGCTTTGATATGTTCATTGAAGGATGGGACACAGGCTAGTAAAAATAGTGTCAAGAAAGAACATTAGAGTATGTAAACTTGTGTGTATATTATCTTCATGTATTCACTGAATAGAAAGGGTTCAATCCTTAGTGACACCCCTATATTCGAATATTTTGAATGTGTAATATACTAATGTGAAATTCATTCGTCGCGATATTTCATTTATGCATAAGTTTGATTGTTGTGAATTTGTTTAAGTTAATCAAGGATTACGCTAAAATGGGGGAGGAATGTTAGATATTTTAGTGTAATCGGGGATTGACTTGGTGATCAAAGCGAATTATACTACACATCAAGCAAGTTAGGAGGTGCGGGAGTGCACGCTTGTTTGAGTTATTATAATTCGAAGTGTACGGGCGGAGCCCGTACTCTACGGGGGTTCCAAGGGGGCAGCGCCCCCTTGGCGGGGGTCCGGGGGCAGCGCCCCTGGGAGCAGGGTCCAAGGGGCGGCAGCCCCTGGCGGGGTCCAAGGGGCAGAGCCCCTGGCTGGGGTCGAGCTGGTTCAATTTCTTCTTCTGGTTCATACAATTCACGCAAAAACATACCCTGTTCAATTTCTCAAAATCAGAGTTGTATCCGATTGAATTATTCGGGTGAACCACCGAAATAATTTGATCTGAGAGTGATTACACGCCTCTCTGATCATCCGGTTTCTGAAATTTCCCCAACATTATCTCTTATAGTATGTCATAAAATCCTCACGTGTATCTTATTTTATGTGATATTATCATCCACATAATGAATCAGCTTATTTTTTTACACATCAGCGTCTACGTCAACATCCACGTCACAAAAAACTAACACAGTTAGCAAATGATCATTGGGGGCCAAAATCTTACAAGTTGGGATTGTTACAGGGAATTTTTGAAGTTGGGATTATTAGTAGCCAACGGGTGAAACTTCGGATTATTAAAATCCAATAACCCTTATTCATAACTCAACTTTCAGTTTTATAAATCGTAAACCTAAAAGAGAATATATTATTTTATTATTTCACATTTTTTACATACTCATGTTATTTATTATAATATGTTACTTGGTGAACAACTTGAGAAGATTAAGATACGATCAGTGTTTTAACTTTTACATGCTCATGTTGTTTACTATAATAATAATACAATATGTTCGACAAGCAAACATAGTTTGCACAACTCGTATATAAGGAGTCTAAACATTCTTTTATCTATAAATCTATGTAGAGTATTTGTACGTAAAAGTTCGTCGCATATGATTTTACATGCTAATTTATATTTAATATAAAGATTAAACCTTAAAGATCTATAGTTTAACTTTTTAACATGTGGTCTACATATATTTTGCTATATCCTTTTTATGCAAGTTCTATATTCTCATCGTGTAACTTGTTTTAGGATGCTTCATTTACATATCACTTTTGATAGATCATTAGATCTAAGTGTCGATTAAGGAAGATTATACATTTCCAGAATATCTTGAAAAGGTTGAATGGTTGTGTAAGTTATTTCAAAATTACAAGAAGTTCGGGTTTTGAAACGTAACGTGTTAATATGTGTTAAATGATCCTTTAATATGAAATATATTATCTAAGAATAAGGGTGTTGATGGTTTCTCTAGAAGTGGCATCTCTATCCCTAGGGATAGAGGTAAGATGTGTCTACATCTCACCCTACCAAGACCCTACCAATAACTTTGTTATTTGTGTGATTTAATGAATACGATTGATTGATTGAATATCAAGAATTTAAGCGCGAAGAACTATTTCAGCAACCAGTCAGTGCAATTATCAAGAATTTAGGTGAGTAAGAACTAGTTTCACAATCATGTAGCATAATTATCAAGATTATAGGTGTAGAAGAACTATTTTCACAATCATATGGGTCGTTTGGTGGTGTTTGTCACATTCTTGTTAGGGGCTGTTTGACAATTTCTGAATAGGTAATTGCTGAACCAGTAAGAGGTCTGAACCATTAAGAGCCAGTATAATGTTTAATCGTTCAGAGGCAAATGTCTGACCAACTCAGATAAGAGGTCTTAACCATTCAGACCCAGTATAATGTTTAACCATTCAGAGGCAAATGTATGAATCATTCAAACATCTGCTCGCGAAACAAACAGTCTGAATCATTAAGTGCTGAACCAGTAAATGTGGTCTGAACCATTTTGAGGCTCGTTAAGAGCTAAACAAACAGCCCCTTAATTGTCAAAACATGGAGTATGAAGGGATATACGAGTTTGTACTATAGATTCATAAAAATCATATATAAGAAAGTTTCTACATTAGGCTACATTAATTTGCTAGAAAGGTTAGGAGATTTGGATGGTTTAATGTTGTTGGTTGGATGAGATTTTAGTATTTTTGTTCGTTTGTCGCATTTATCTTGATAAAGCAATACATCCATAATGTGTACGAATAATGATAGCATCATATATGGACAATCAGGTAGGTCGTATGTTGGTCCCGAAATTGATTGGCATTTAACACATAAGGCCGAAGATAGTTAGTCCCCGTAATGGGGCGTTTTTTTTTTTTTAAATTTCAAAAAAAACGCCGAGACCCCCACTACATAGGGCGTTTCCGGGCGTTTTTTTTGAAAAAAATTGGCTCCGGCGTGTTTATTAAAACGCTGAATTGTTGTTGGGTTGCGAGATTCGACCGTTGACAAACGGTCAAAAGTTATATATATTTTTTTTTAATTCAAAATTTTACCCACTATATATATATCAACCCTTTTTCTCCATATTTTTATAAAAATCCTCCTACTTTCTCTCCCACTTTCTTCTATTATTTTATAAAAAACACCCACTTTCTCCTATTTTTTTACAAGCATGCATCCATACCGACCCCCTTTTGGTGGCCCCGCAAGACCCACGAACCCGAACACAACGCAACCGCAAAACCCGTATAACCTTCAAGACATGGACCCAACCTTTTTACCGTACGCGGCTTACTTGACTGGCGCCACTACGTTTGTACCTACCACCTACGGCTATGGTCAAGCCGGCGGGTCGCAACCGTCACAACCCGAACCCGAATCCGAACCCGATGTCGATGTAGTGCCGGAGACGCAACCCGAACCGGTGCAAGACAAATCGAAACGCGGCAGAAGGTCGCATAAGAAGAAGGAAAATGACGAACCTCGACGTACAAAAAAAACCATTAAATGGACGAAGGACGAGGAATACACGTTGACTCGGGCGTGGCTCGACATTTCGGAGGACGAAGATACCGGTAACTTATATTTTTATTTTTTATTCTGTTTTTTTATTCTGTTTTTTTTCTGTTTTTTTATTTACTGTTTTTTTATTTTTTTTAATTTCAACTTATATTTTTATTTTTTTTTAATTTGTAGCAAACTTTCAAACGGGCCCCGTTTTTTGGGATAGGGTTCGTGCACTCTTTTATAGCACGTGGGGTCAAGGCGAACATCGGGACAAAGATTCAATTTCTAGCAAATGGACCGACATCAACAACAAGTGTCACGCGTTCCAAGAAGTTTACCAACGTAACTACGATAATCGGCCGAGACTTGCAAGAGGCGAGACAAATGGAAAAGGACATTGAGTTTTTGTCCAAACCGATCGACCACCTCCAAGGCGACGCGTTGATCTTGGCTCAAATGCGTCGCCAAAAAATACGAGAAAAATATGGACTTTAGATCATCTATTTTTTTTTTTAATTTTTTTTTCTGTTTTTTTTTTCGGTTTTTTTTAATTTTCTGTTTTTTTTTCTGTTTTTTTTTTCTGTTTTTTTAATTTTCTGTTTTTATTTGGTATTTTTTTTCAAGTATTGTAATTTTTATTTTAAATTAATGAAGACTTTATGTTTTAAATTAAAAAAAAAAATAATTGTCAAATGATTGAATGGACGTTATTGGAATAATGTCCCACTACGCCTCTTTTGCTATAATGCCCCATGTGTGACTAGGCGCCACGTGTCGTATAATGCCCCATGTTGGGGGCATTATTCTTGTTTACCACTACGGGTGGTCTTATAGAATGGGGTTGAATCAATAAATAATTACAAAACTTACTGTGAAATTAAAAAAATTAAGAATAAGAATACTTATTTTAAAAAGTGCATTCTCACAAAGATTTTGGGACACTCGATCATTATCCACCTTATGAATTATTTTATTGTTCTTGTAACTAGATCGGTTAGTATGAGGTGAGATAGGGCTTTGAGACTATTATATCATGCAGGTCCGGACCTATAGGTTTAGCATTTTAGACGAAAGTCTAGGGTCACCCAAAAATAGGGGCCTCCATTATTTTATTTTGTTTTTTCATATATTACTTGTGTATATGTTTATGGCCCAAATGAACAAACACATAATGACCCAAAGAAATAAATGGTCTACACCCAAAACTTGAAGGATTATTAGCCAAATCCTTTTTTCCTTGAATCTGTAAGTTACAAGGTCCTTTTTTTCTTGAACGCAATTATGCATCCTCTGCCGATGGTGCCGATGGGGGATAAACTATGGGTAATCGAGTGCTTCCAATGGCTAGATTTGCGATTAATCAGTAACTATAAAAAACAATTTTGTGATTTGATATTCGTGATTTTACGACTTGATATTGCGATTTGCTATTTCCGTTTGATATTTTTTAAGGTTCAATTCTGACAGGGCCCTGACTTTGTACTTCTCGCTTAGGGCTTCTAAAAACGTTGGACCGGCCCTGATGTCATGTGTTCAATTCACACAAGGGGTTTTCTCCATATTTATTAGGTTTTCTCCTGAATTGATGTGTATGGATTATTGCCTAGTGGAGATCGATATGATCAGGTGGTTCCGCTAGTGGCACGATAATACTCTAATAGTCCGTCAGTGATCCAAATTTGTCGTTAAAAAAGTTCTCTTAAATTGCCTACCTATTAGAGAAAAGTCCGGGGTTCAAATCATGACATGGGATTTAATTTAGTTTATTGGTGTAGTTTAGGAGTAAGAGTAGAAACAATGCAACCTTTGTCATCTAAAAAAATAAAATAAAACAAAAGCTTTCATTTAGGCAAGGTTGGTAATAAAGTCTCGGCTAATTGAACCGGATTCGACTATTGGACATGAGTTTCAAAACTTATCTAAGGCTAAAGGGTGTAGGGTTCATAGTTAGAATATGATTCACTATATAGGAACATAAATGGAAGACTATATCACCCCCTCAATGATTCACGGTGGTTGGCCTTGATTGAACCACGATTACCACGGGCCACCTTTTCCTTCTTCCTAGTTTTTATCAATTTAAAAAATAAATTAAAATAATAAAAGGGATAGTAGTTTGAGTCATGACCACATCCTTAACGTAGTGGTTTAAATGGTGGATTAGAGATGAATGACATAACGTCTGATGTGAAGGGTCATTGTGGTCATTAATAATCAACATCATAAATATTTATCAAAAATCAGATACTTCTAAGTGTTATTTTAAAGTATATATAATATTAATTTATATTAAATTATTTACAAGAGTTAATTACATAGTTAGTCTTTGTGGTTTGCACAAAATAACATACTTATGTACTACTAGTTTAAAATCACCTTCTAAGACCATGTGTAGTGGTAAATCAATATAATGCCCCCACCATGGGGCGTTTTGCGACACGTGTCATCCCAGTCAGCATGGGGCATTATAGCATAAAGTGGTGTAGTGGGGCATTATTCCAATAACGCCCATGCATGGGGCATTATACCAATCTCTTCTTCATTAAACAAAAAAAAAACCAATCTATTCTCTCATTGGCCAGTCAAACCAAAGTCAAACCATCACAATCCCATTTTGGCGTTTTAATAAACACGCCGGGAGCATTTTTTTTCAAAAATAACGCCGGAAAACGCCGGCCGTAGTGGGGCTCGGGGCGTTTCCGGGCGTTTTTTTTGAATTTTTTTTACAAACAACGCCCGAGTACGGGTGGACTAAGGTATTAACTTTCATTTTATAACGTTTGGAGGTATTAACTTCTAGGGTATTAACATAGTTAGTCCTTGTGGTTTGCATAAAATAACATACTTAGGTACTAATAGTTTAACAAACAATTAACGTTAATACCTCCAAACGTTACAAAATGAAAAGTTAATACACTAGAAGGTGATTTTAAACTATTAGTACCTAAGTATGTTACTTTGTACAAATCACGTGACTAGATATATAATTAACCATATTTACAATTTATTCAGTATTTTAAGCTTGTGGTTACCGGGTTTTCCCTGGAATTGGTGGTAGACTCAGGTTACTCTCGGAGTACTCCGTTTGTCTAGTGGGTGCCCCAAAAGTGCTCGGGATTGAGTTTGTTGGTCGTTAAAAAAAATCAAACGGTAGATGATAACAAAGCCATTTTTCAAAAAAAGATGATAAACACAGCCGCATCTATTTCATTTTTGGTAAGAATATTCTGTGGGTTATTTTAAACTATATATAATATTAATTTATACTAAATTATTTACAATTTATTCAGTATTTTAATTTAATCTATACAATCAAATCCAACGGTAGATGATAACAAAGCCACATCTATTTCATTTTTGGTAAGAATAAGGTTGCTAATCTTGTCTATCTGGTGGAGGTTGACTTCTATTTCTGGCCAATAACCGTTGCCTACCTCAATATTTTTATAATTTCCTACCTAAAGGAAAGATTTCTTTCTTAAATTTGTTGTGCTATACACGTAAAAGAAAAATGTAAAAAATGTTGAAGCCGGAGACCAGACGTTTAAGTGGGAGCATGTAGAAAAAATGTTTGTCCTGGTCACATCTTTATTTTATAATATGGTACTAATAGGGTTGCTATGTATAAGATTTTATTAGAAGGGTGTTCGCACGATGCGAAAGGGAAACACGGACATTGATAGTATGCATTGTTTGGTTGGTTCGGTTATTATCCTCAATCGAAATTTAGGTTATCACACCATAGTGTAGGAATTGAACGGGTAGGAACCTAAAGCACACACCATTGTGTTTGAAGCTAGTTGAGTTCAGCAATGGTGTCGACCAAGATTTTGTATTCAGACTCAATAGATGAACGAGATACAGTCTTCTGCTTTCGAGCGGACCAGATTCTAGGTTAGGACCGAGATAAATGGCACATCCCTCGGTGGATCAGCGGTCATCCAAGGCAACCAACCCAGTCTACATCAGAAAATGAATTTAGAATCTTGGGCTTAATAGTGGAGTCATTATAAGCATGTATGAAGAGGTATGGTCCCAATTCCTTGCTCACATGGCAAGGACCACACCACTTTTCCATCCTATGTGGCCCTGACATCAACAATGTCATCCAGAAGTTTCTAGAAGCTTCTGGAAAACATCATGGTGGCACCAAAGATGCTCCACCCGACAAAAGAACAACACGTGTTACCAGTTATCAAGCGCCAGGTAGGCCTACGACGAATCAAGGAGCAGTCCGACAGTACCAGTACGACGTCTCCAAAATAGGCAAATGTAAGCGCGCCACGTGTACCACTACACTGACCACAGCAGAGGAGACCAAAAGGATATTCCCCGTGGTCGGACAGCTGGCGCGCAACCACAGCTGGCACTGCTGCTCCTCCCTCCTTTACCCTCCGGCTATAAATAGGACCCTTCATCATCCAGGTTGAATCATCTTGCTCCCTATACTCTCACACTCTACACACACTGTTTATTCTCCCTCAGAACAGTACTTATTCTCACGCTGGAGCCTGGTTAAGAGGGAAACCCCCATATTCCCCTCTTAACGAGACTAACGGTGTTGCTGTTTTGCAGGGCCCAGGTCATTCCGACGAGTAAGAAAGGAGATTGAACCCACAGAAGAAATAACCCCACAGATTTACCCTGGTGTTAACCTGTGTTTCATCATTGGCGCCATCCGCTTTTAGCAGAAACCACTCTCATCTCTTTTCTTTTCGAAAAACACTCGTCAAAATGGCTGATCAAAACCCTTCTCACCCGGTAGATGGAGACGTTTCTTCTTTTGATCTCGTTTCGGACAATGCACACGTCCAAAGGGGTCAAAGGAAAGAAATTATCCAAGAAGGGCCGACGAACAACGATTTTCCTAGTATCTTTGGGAATGCATCCAGGGTCGTTAGCCAAAACACAACTGGTGCTACCTTCCAAACTCCACCTAGGATCATCACCCAAACTACAAACGGAGCCACTTTCCAACCTTCGTCCGGGGTAGTCCAACAAACACCTCCACCTGTGCAAACACAGAGCCATGGAGCTGGCCCCTCAGCTCCATCGGATCAAACTCAACTGAACTTCTCTGCACTACTAGGGCTACCCGAAGGAAAAACTCTGGCTTCCTGGTATGCCGAACAAATGGCATCTCTAAACCTCGTCTACACACAGCTCAGCGCGCAACAAGCTCTGCTCCAAGCACAAGCCAACCAGTCAACATTTGTTACACCATCGCAAAGGCCTTTGAGCGCTCCCATACCTCAACAGGCCAATGCATTCAACTTACGCCCTGAATCAGTACCAACACCAAACATTAGAAGGCCAAGCGCGCACGACACGCGCGATACATATGGCGAAACATAAAGCAATTATGTGTAGTACTCTCACCCACCAAGAAAGCCAATACAAAGTCGTTTAGGTCCGCGCAACATAAACGACGAGCTCGATAACTACGAAGAAGAAGAAGACGAGACATACAAAGAAAGTACAGTGTTCAGCAGGTTGCCGCCAGAGCATGAAGCATACAAACCACGCAAGCGCGCAGGTTATAACTCAAAAGCAAAGGATGATTACACCTTGAGCTACCGACCAGACGACATGGCTGAGAATTCGAAATTCATTAGAGAGATCGCCACGGCCGCTATCGATAAAACGAAATTGCCACACAACGTGGGCAAATACAACGGGTTGACAGACCCAGATGATCACCTCCAAGTTTTTAATGGTGCCGGAGCAACAGGTGGATGGAACTTACCGACATGGTGCCATCTCTTCGCTCAAACCTTCGTCGGCGCAGCGCGCGTTTGGCTTGACAGTCTACCGGCAGGAAAAATCAAGTCACGGGTCGATTTCCGAGAGAAGTTCCTTGCACACTTCTCTCAGGAACGTAGACACACCAGAGACCCAGCTGATTGTTTGAATATATGGCGCAGAGACCACGAGAGTGTGGAAGACTTCATCACGAGGTACAACAAAGAATGTCTGGAAATAGGAGACGTAGGCGAAAAGATGATGCGCGCACACTTCATGAGGGCAGTCAAGTGCGATGATCTAATCAAACGTGTAAAGGGAAGAGACGGAGGACCCAAAGATTGGGAAACCTTCATTGAAGCAGCCAAAACCATTGCGCAGTCGGACAGACAGTTGACCGGTGACGACCACCGTCAACGTGGGTATAACCACAATGACCGGCACAACAAAAAGGGCAGAGGCCAACCATGGAAAGCGTCCGGTCATAGAGAGAGAAGCCCAGCAAGGGAGGATGCGCGCCACACAATCAATCAGATAGCCCACCGGAAAGAGGCAAAAAGAGAAAACATGGAGAAACAGTGGACACCACTAACAAAGACCCCTTCCGAGGTCTTGACCACTGAAAATCACCAGTTCAAACCACCCCTACAAATGCGAAACAAGAGGGGTCAAGATCCCAATCTTTTCTGTGAGTTTCACAAAGACACGGGTCATTTAACTGACGACTGCTTCAGCCTAAAGCAAGAAATAGAAAGGGCCTTAAGAGATGGAAAACTCACTCATTTGGTAAAGGGCGGAAAGCGCGACTACCGCCAAATACAAAGAAGAGAAGAAGGGCCAGATAACAAAAAACTTCGGAAATTGGAAACCCACATGATTCAAGGAGGTCAGCGAAGGTCAAAGAAAAACTACAACAAGCGCACACAAGACGACTCGTGGTGCGAAAGGCAAGTTGTTTTTCCTATTGTAAGAGGGGGCCCAAGAGAAAGAAGACCCATAATCATCTCGGGCGTTATCGGGCACTACCAAACCGACTACATTTTCATTGATCCAGGGAGCACCGCGGATATCATATATGAACAATGTTTCAATCAATTCGATCAAGAGGATAAGGCGCGCTTAGAACCAGTTGATTACCCACTCACTGGTTTCTGCAACGAATCCGTCTTTCCCCTCGGACAGATATCGTTCCCGGTGTTACTCTCAGATGGAAGGAACTCAAGAACAGAAGATGTTACCTTCATGGTGCTGCCCGCACATTCAAGACATGACATCCTGCTGGGAAGAGAGTCCCAAGGAGACTTCAGTATGATCTGCTCAGGTCCACATTCAGCCGTGGGATTCCCAACAGAAACGGGAGTAGCCATAATATACGCAAGAAAAGAAGTCTTAGCAACAGACGAACTCAGACCTGCAAAGGCAAGTAAACCGGCACCACGCGCGGAAGCAGAAAAATGGGTGTTAAACAGCGCGTACCCCGAACAGACAGTTACCTTAGGACCTGCGATGTCCGACCTAACGCGCGCGGCGCTGAAAAAGTTGTTGTTCCAAAACATGGACGTGTTCGCCTGGACACCAGCAGACATGGTGGGTGTTCCACGGCACATAGCTGAACATCGATTAAACGTCTCAGAAGAAGCAAAACCGGTGGTACATGCCAAGCGCCATTTAGGAGACATAAAACACGAAGCTATGAAAGAGCAGGTGATGGAGCTGTTAAGTGTGGGAATCATCAGGGAAGTCAGATACCAAACATGGGTGGCGAGCCCAGTAATGGTACATAAGCAAAATGGCAGTTGGAGAATGTGTGTAGATTACAAGGATTTAAACAAGGCGTGTCCACGCGACTGTTATGCCTTACCAGACATCGATGAAAAAATTGATTCACTGGCAACCTTCCGATGGAAGTGCTTCCTTGATTGTTACAAGGGGTACCACCAGGTACAAATGGCTGTGCAGGATGAAGACAAGACCGCATTCCGCACACCGACAGGGCTATATTGCTACACCAAGATGCCTTTCGGTTTAAAGAATGCAGGCGCGACCTATCAGAGGCTGATGAATGAAACTTTCCACGATGCTATCGGCAAGTATATCGAAGTGTATATGGATGACCTAGTCATTATGAGCAAAGAAGAGAATACAATGCTGATGAACATCCAAAAAACGTTTGACACCTTACGCGGAGTAAGTATCAAGCTAAACCCAGCGAAGTGCTCTTTCGGCATGGAAGAGGGAAAATTACTGGGTTTCATCGTCACAAAAGATGGCTTCAAGGTAAATCCTGATAAGATACAAGCAATCGAACGCATGCCCCCACCATCGACGATCAAGGAGATGCAAAAACTGGCAGGGCGGCTGGCGGCACTTAACCTTTTCCTGGCCAATCACGCAGCTAAATCTTTCCCGTTTATCAAAACACTCCGCAATTGCATGAAGAAAAGCCAATTTCAGTGGACTCCGAAAGCCGAAAATGCATTCCGCAAGATAAAAGATTGCCTCATCAAGTTACCAACATTAACTGCACCAGTCAAGGGAGAACCTTTGGTGCTATACTTGTCAGCCTCCGACAGAGCAGTAGGAGCAGTGCTACTCGTTGATCGACAGGGTATCCAAACACCAGTTTACTACATGTCACGAACCTTGACCGACCAAGAAACCCGGTATGCCATCATGGAGAAACTAGTACTCGCATTGATCCATGCATCAAGACGGCTGCGCAGGTACTTTGCCAACCACGTCATTCACGTGTTAACGAACTACAACATTGGAAACATCCTCGCACGGCCAGAGATTTCAGGAAGACTAGCAAAGTGGGCGATAGAACTCGGGGGCCATAATGTGGTTTTCAGGCCGAGGCCAACAATCAAAGGCCAAGTGCTAGCAGACTTCATGACAAAAGTGCCTGACGACAAGGATCGGGAATGTAAAG
The DNA here is from genome assembly GCA_030545235.1 of Helianthus tuberosus. Classification (NCBI taxonomy): domain Eukaryota; kingdom Viridiplantae; phylum Streptophyta; class Magnoliopsida; order Asterales; family Asteraceae; genus Helianthus; species Helianthus tuberosus. The sequence continues at coordinate 7,129 of JARYGA010035871.1, read as the reverse complement.
CAATGGAAAAAGCCGAAAAACAGCAAGTAGAAGAACCATGGTTGTTATACACAGACGGCGCGTCTAACGAAGACGGCGCAGGCGCAGGACTTCGGCTGGTGAGCCCTGACAAACATGAGTTCACTTACGCCATACGTTTGGATTTCAAGAGCACGAACAATGAAGCCGAATATGAAGCTTTCCTCGCTGGCTTAAGACTGGCAATCAAAATGGGAGTTAGACATATCGAAGCACATGTAGACTCCATGTTAGTCGCTGGACAGATCAACGGGCAATACGAAGCCAAAGGAGAAGTAATGGCACTCTACCTGAGTCAAGCAAAGACGTTGTTACAAACCTTCTACTCCTACAAGGTGCACCACATTAATAGAAGCGAGAATAAACCAGCAGACGCACTGAGTAAACTCGCATCTACAAGTTTTCAACATCTCGCAAAGGATGTGCGCATAGAAGTTTTGAGCAACCCATCGGTTCCGTTAAGGGAAGTGAATGTGATCCAGTTAGGAACGACGTCTTGGATGACCCCCATAATCATGTTCCTACAATCTGGGATCCTACCAGAAAACAAGGCCGAAGCACGAAAGATTCAATACAAGGCCGAACATTACCAGATGGTCGACGGAATCCTGTACCGAAAATCGTACCTCGGACCCTTGTTAAGATGTGTTGATCCGGAAGACGTGAACTATTTGCTCAGAGAAGTGCACGAAGGAATATGTGGCATCCACGCCGGGCCGAGAATGGTTGTAGCAAAAGTGATGAACGCCGGGTACTACTGGCCTGGAATGCATTTAGACGCGGTGAAAGTTCTGAGAAAATGCAGCGGGTGTCAGAGACACGCCCCAAAGACGATGCGTCCCAAGAACGAGCTAGTCCCCGTGACAACGGCGTGGCCGTTTCAACAATGTGGAATAGATATGGTTGGACCCTTTCCTGAGGCCCCAGGTGCTGTCAAATTCATAATAGTCGCCGTCGACTATTTCACAAAATGGGTAGAGGCAAAGGCACTCGCGTCAACCACATCCACTGTCGTCAAAAGATTCATATGGGAACAAATCGTATGCCGTTTCGGACTACCACTCAGGATCATCACCGACAACGGAACGAACTTTGTTGCAGATGATCTCCAACGGTGGTTTAAAGAGTTACACATTGAGCACACCTTTTCCTCGGTTGCGCACCCGCAGGGGAATGGTCAAGTGGAAGCCGTCAATAAAAGCATCGTAGATGGCATCAAAGCACGACTGGGAGAGAAAAGAAGAGGCTGGGTCGATGAATTGCCCAGCATCTTATGGGCCCATAGGACGATGCCCAAGACAAGTAACGGGGAGACACCGTTCAGTTTAGTCTATGGGTCCGAGGCTGTGATACCTGCAGAGATCGGGCTGCCATCGCCTAGAATGCTCTCCATGAACGTGATCAACAACGAGGAAGAGCGGAGGTTAGACCTCGATCTCCTAGAAGAAAGGAGAGAGATGGCGGCGATAAATGAAGCAAAATACAAGACAAAGCTGGAGAAGTATTTGAACTCCAAAGTCCGCATCTGCACCTTCAATCCAGGAGATTATGTCCTAAGGGACAATGAGGCGTCTAACGCCGAAAAACCAGGAAAACTAGCCCCCAAGTGGGAAGGCCCATATGTTATCGACACAGTACTCGGAAAGGGAGCCTACAAGCTGCGCACCATTGACAACAAGGAGGTTCCACGAACTTGGAACGCTCAACAGCTGAGAAAGTGCTACCTGTAAAAAGATTATGTAATTGCAATGGCTGAATCGCCAACACATTCATAGTAATGCAAGAAGTGTTGGCTATCTTTCTATTATGCAAATTTCTTGTCACAACTGCATATATTACTTTGGGCATACACGAAAACATCAATGGCTCGACCATAGGAAACGTTGTAGACCTCCAAGGCTCGTCACAACCAAGTGCACAGCCGGGTCAGAAACACAACTAAAGCCTACAAACGCCAAAACAAGACTTCGTGCCCACATAAACACGAAAACGTCTATCACAGGATAAACAAACATTGTAAACACCCCCAAGGGTGATCACAGCGGGGTAAACACAATAACCTGTAACTCGATCACTTCGTATCCACGTACCAACCTGCGCACATAAATGACAGAATAAAACGTTGTAACTAACACGACAAAACCTGTCAGCGCCATCATTCATTCGTGATACCTGAATCAAAGTAATTATACATGCACATATTATGACGATAACAAAATTCGCATAAAACAAAGGCGAATACTAACATAAGAAGAGTCAAGCATAGTCAAATATTCACAGGCATAACAAGTAAGCAAAAATTAAAATTGTTCACGAAATTGTCAAATGATTACAGGACCGTCTAAGGCCATACGCGGCACGCAGGCCGAAATCCTTCATTCAGGATGACTGGTCCCAGCACCTCCAGCCACGTTACCTTCATCGCCAAGAGCCTTCTTCAACAAGGCAACACCATCGGGCTTCCGAGCCAATTTTTGGGCGGCTTTGACAACCCCAAACTCAAGGGACTCAAATCCTTGACGTTTTTCAGCGTACCGACCGACACAGTCAGTCTTGTACAATTCAAAATTCTTCAATGGTTCCTTCGATTCAGCCGCAACTCTTCCTTCCGCATACCCTTCCTTTCGACCAAGATCGCGCGCAGCTTCCCCAAGCTCATACATGTACTTAGCCAATTCCTCAGAACCGGCAATACGCTGGGCGATCTGCAAGGCAGTACACACATAAAGAAACAAAAAAAAAACAAACAAACACAAGAATCAAAGGAAATTACCAAAGGTACAGCACGCGATAGCAACCACTTGCAATCATCAGAAACTTCTTCAACCAGAAATTCAGAGACCTTGCATTCAGCAGCCTTCTCCTCAAGAAGGCGTTCAGCAGCTTCACAATCAGCAACCTTCTGCTTAGCAAGGTTTTCCAGGTTGGCAATACGATCAACATACTCCTTTTCTTTCTTCTCAAGCGCAACACGCGCCTGTTGAGCTTCCTCAGCAATCTCTGTCTTTTCACCAGACAAGCGCACAATAGTGTCACGTTGAGATTGCATCTCGGCATTAGTACGTTCACAGGCGGACTCCCAGTCCTTTTGCTTTTGAACATTGACCTGTTTCTCTTGCTCGAATTTCCGTTCAGCATCCGCAAGCCTCCATAGCAAACCCTTCTTCTCAGCATTAAATTTTTCTTTCTCCTCAGCAAATGCCTTCTTCTCATCCTCAAATTCAGCCGTCTCCTCTCCCATCAATCTCCATTCACGCACAATCTCTTGAGAAGTGGCGAGATGGTTAACAGCAGCACGCACATGATCATCCAACAACTTAAACCGATTCCGTTTCTTTTGAAACATTCTCTCAGCTGGGGGGGGGGGAGAGAGCGAGAAAAAAATCATGACAGTTACCCAAATCATTCATCCTGGAACCCTGAGTTAGATTTCAGCGAGGGGCATGAGGAAGATCATCACAAGCAGGGTTCTGTGTATCAAAAGAATCAGCACGAACATTCTCAAACTGAGGGCTGCGGACAACACCTGAAGTAGCCCCACCACCATCACCCGGAGGGCGTTTAGTGTAAATGGTTTGATGTGGAGCAGTTCGACTGGACTCCACTGTATTATCAGCAACCTTACCTCTACCACCTCCACCATCGCCACCAGCAGTATCACCACCACCTTCGCCCACCTGCTCAGCATGCACATCATCTTCTTTCCTCTTCTCACCAGGGGTATCATGAGGAGGAGACAACCCAAATGTTCTCGACGGCGGAGAAGCGGGAGGAGTAATTTGCGAAATATCAAAATTGCGTAAAGTCTTGGATGGCTTGGCACCTGAACGGACAAGACATTCAGAGAAAAGAATAGAAAATCAGCAATCAGGAAAAGTCAAACGGAAAAACTGATAAAGCGAGTACCAGAAGCTTCAAAAATCTTCTCCAACAGATTCCCTTGTTTCTGAGTAAAAACGCCCAGATCAACCTCCGATTCCGACGGAGCTGGAGGAGGCTCCTTCTGAAGTTTAGCTTTTTTTGAAGCAAGAAGAGCAGCAGCCTGCTCGTCAAGTTTCCGCTTGTGGTCCATAACAGCTTTTTTCTTCATCAGTTCCGTCAAGGTAGCGCGGTCGTCCGGATCAGATCCACGATGTTTCTCTCCGCTCCCTAAACCGGACAACGTATCAGAAACTACAACGTAATCTAGGACGGGGAGAGTAGAAGGTTGCTTACGAGGAGTTTCAGCAGCATGTTCCTCAGCCTTCTTCCCTTTCCCTTCTGTTTTATCAGCTTTCGTTTTTGTCCTTGTTTCCAACTGCTCAGCAGTCTCAACCAGAACGTCGACATCATCATCAATAGGCTCGTTCACCGGTTCATGCACAACCCCCTGCGCCGGACCTGCACGCGGGGAACGAGAAGTTAGGCCTTCAAAAGATCTGCCAGACCCATCACTTGAGAGAACAATAACTTCCTCTCGAATAAGATCAAAAGCATCATCATCATCCTCACTATCTTCACCTAAGACAGCGTTGGCATAGGCGGTAAAACTATCGTTGGTCGGATGCAAGAAACGACCGCGAATCTGATCCAACCAGGGTTGTTTCTCAGCCCTTTGAATTGCCTCAACCATAGCACCACCGGCTTTCGAATCCAGAACATTCAACAAGGTGTAACCCACTGCAAAAAACACGAGGATGAAGAGTAATGACAATATATATATACGAAAGAGAGACAAAAGGTTATGCAAAAACACATACACTTGCCATTATAACCATAAACTGGAACCCCCAAAGGATGCTTCGGAACCCACAACATACTCATCCCAGCACCCACCAACGCCATCTCCTCAAGCTGAAGAATAGGAGTAGCTTTATGTGTCAACTTTTTGTACCAGGCTTGCTCAGAAAAATCTGCAACCACATCAACCTTGGGGATTCCCTCACTCCCTGCCCGGTAATGCAGATCTACCGGGATAACCCCTCGACGAATATAGAAATTTTTTTGTTTCCAGTCGTGAAGACTCTTCAAAGGAATAAAACAAACTGGAGCAACACCGGTCCGAGAGTTAAAATAATAAAACCCACTTGTGTATGACACAGTATAGAAGACGTTGAACATCGCAAACGTCGGATCCAAACGGTTAGCCATGCAAACAAACTCAAAATGAGTAATACGGGGAAGCCCGATAGCATTAATCTGAGAAATGTGAAGCCCATAGTTCCTCAACACATCGGCAGTAAATCTAGTCATCGGGAGCCTGAAGTTGCCCTCCCAGAAGAAAGCAGCATACAAAGTAATATAACCGGGAGGTGCGTCCATGGCAGTAGAACCCGGGGTGGGGAACTGAGCACCCCACTCGGGAAGGAAACCCATATCCCTCACCAAGTTATGAAACACCTCCTCCTTCCACCCTATTATCGCCTGATCCGGGCCTGGCGGAGTTTTACCCTTGTTCTTCTTTTTCCTCGATGAAGGATTCGCTCCAGACATAATGAACAGAAGATGAGAATGATAGTAAGAACAAACTCAAGAGAAAAGGGGGAAGAAAGATAGGGAAGAAAAGGGACTATGAAAAATTCTGGAGTTCAAATTCTGAAAAGTAAAAGAGAAGGAGAAATCGCCTTATATTTATACCCATCGCATTTAATGCGATGGGTAGTGGGCCGTCAGAATCCAGAAAAGCATTCAATGGGGGAGAGACACGTCAGAAGAAAGAGAGGACGCCACCTCTTTTCTCGGAGCAGGTAAACAGACGCCTGACACCCTTGACAGAAAGTAACTGACATGACTGAAAAAGGCGCCTGTTCACCTTCGACAAGACAGGAGACACCCGACAGTCACATCAGTCGCTCCCTCCCAATGCAACAAAACTTCCTTCAGAAGAAAACAACCAGTGCCATTGCGCCATGCGCCATACGTCCATTTGGCTCAACTTTTACAAGTTGCCAAAACCCATGCGCCATGCGTCCACTTGGCTCAACTTCTACAAGTTGCCAAAACCCATGCGCCATGCGTCCATTTGGCTCAACTTTTACAAGTTGCCAAAACCCATGCGCCATGCGTCCATTTGGCTCAACTTTTACAAGTTGCCAAAACCCATGCGTCATGCGTCCACATGGCTCAACTTCTACAAGTTGCCAAAACCCATGCGCCATGCGTCCATTTGGCTCAACTTCTACAAGTTGTCAAGACCCATGCGCCATGCGTCCATTTGGCTCAACTTTTACAAGTTTCCAAGACCCATGCGCCATGCGTCCATTTGGCTCAACTTCTACAAGTTGCCAAAACCCATGCGCCATGCATCCACTTGGCCAACTTTTACAAAGTTACAAAAACCAATGCGCCATGCGTCCATTTGGCTCAACTTTTTTCCAAAACCCATGCGCCATGCGTCCATTTGGCTCAACTTTTACAGGTTGCCATAACCCATGCACCATGCATCCATTTGGCTCAACTTTTCAAATTTTCCACAAAAGCATACGCCATCGAAACAACTACCTTCATAAGTCCAGAATCCCTCCTAGACGATCAACTCAACTAGAAGGCACACTGGACTGGGGGGACTTGAAGAGGTATGGTCCCAATTCCTTGCCCACATGGCAAGGACCACACCACTTTTCCATCCTATGTGGCGCTGACATCAACAATGTCATCCAGAAGTTTCTAGAAGCTTCTGGAAAACATCATGGTGGCACCAAAGATGCTCCACTCGACAAAAGAACAACACGTGTCACCAGTTATCAAGCGCCAGGTAGGCCTGCGACGAATCAAGTAGCAGTCCGACAGTACCAGTACGACGTCTCCAAAATAGGAAAATGTAAGCGCGCCACGTGTACCACTACACTGACCACAGCAGAGGAGACCAAAAGGATATTCCCCTTGGTCGGACAGCTGGCGCGCAACCACAGCTAGCATTGCCGCTCCTCCCTCCTTCACCCTCCGGCTATAAATAGGACCCTTCATCATCCAGGTTGAATCATCTTGCTCCCTATACTCTCACACTCTACACACACTGTTTATTCTCCCTCAGAACAGTACTTATTCTCACGCCGGAGCCTGGTTAAGAGGGAAACCCCCATATTCCCCTCTTAACGAGACTAACGGTGTTGCTGTTTTGCAGGGCCCAGGT
>JARYGA010035870.1:0-18704 GCA_030545235.1 Helianthus tuberosus | reverse complement strand
GGGGTGTAAGCTTTACTTACCTTGAATTCCGATTATGCTTTTCCACGCATATTAGTTCCGTTTGACCCGCTTCTACCCAAGCTTCCACCTAGCTTTTCGAGCGTCAATCTACCTTTTATCATTCGCAAGGTGATTAGATTAGTCATTAATATCAAGACTATCTCACCTTACGGACTTTATATCAAAATCACCAAATTGATTTCATTATTGGTCAGTTTGACTTTTAAAAGTCAAACGGCCTATAACACGAGCAATTACACAATCAAGTTCAACAATTCATTTAAGCAATTTGTCAAATATCCGATAGGCATTATTCTTACACTACCGTTTTAACTAGTTTTCTAATCAAATTCATTATACTTCTAATTTCTTTAACTAGTTCAAACGATTATCAAGACTAGTTTCTTTATTCATTTTAACTAGTTTTCTAATCAAATTCATTATACTTCTAATATCCGATAGGCATTATTCTTACACTACCTTTTATAACGAGACCCGTTTCATCATACTATTTAGCATTCATCCGAATACCTATTATAATCAAGTTTCATAACTAGTTGTTTAGCCAAGCTTTAACATTAATTAGGGAAGTTCATATCACTGAAAATGGGCTGTTTTTGGTGACTTGTTTAACCTGTTTACAAGTCTTCAAATATTATGATTTTTTTATGTCGCGTACCTCTCGGAGGGTTAGGCCTTGTGTTAAAATTTCAAGATCTAACTCTTTACCAAAAATTCGTAAAAATTCATTTACTAAGCTGCAATCAGATTCGTCACTTCTGACTGCAGCTTACGGAAAAATTCATTAAAAATTCCTCGTTTATCCGATTGACGAAATTCCAATTGGAAATTCTTTTAATCGCTTAAAACTATCTACAGTAAAAATTTGAGATCATAACTAAATCCCTAAATTGAGTTATGACATTCGTAATGGGCTGCAAATTCTGCAAGAAAACGCAGCTTGAACCTTTGATACGGAAAAATTCATAAAACGCTCAATTTTTGTCGAAAAAATGCGATTCCAGTGGGGTTTTAAAGATATTTCCTGAAATTACATTTTAGACTCAAGAAAAACATGTTTTTGTCATGTTTTGTTCAGGTTACAGCCAATACAAGTTGGCTGTAAATTCTGATCAGAAGCTGTTTGAATTCAACTTTCAATTTGAACATGTTTATGACATTATAACACTTATTCTTAGCAATCAAAACCCCTAAAAGCATCACATACACGAATTTAGTCAAAACCCACTTAGCACATGCAAGAGTAATCATCAAATCCCTAGTCTTTAATACTAATTCATCAAGTTTTTCAACTAGGGTTTGTTTCTAAACATGAATTCATCCTAGTTTCACCCAAACATCAATCATTCAAGCTTGAATTTCGATTTTTCATAAGTTCATCAAAAATCTCAACTTCATAAATATAAAAAATTTGACATACCTTACAATCCCCACGACTAGGTGATCGTTTCTATGTGTTTATGCATTTGATTCGAGCTAATCTTGGCCTTCAATTTGATGAATTTGGGTGAGCTAGGGTTTCACCCCTCTTTCTCCTGCTCCTGCGATCGACCACACACCCATGTGTATGTTTTGTATTTTTTTTTTAAACCTTTAAATTAAACATCATTCCTATTGCCCACTTTTAGTCCCTCAAAGTTTAAGGGTTTTATAAATGGGTTAGTTACTACAAGCTCCTCATTTGTTTTACCAACCATAAATAACTAGGTTAATTATTCCTAGTAAATTTAGCGGGTTTCGGGAGTTATTAACCAATTTTATTCTAAGTCCCGTTAACTCGGGCCTTTCATAACTTTATTTTCTCAAGCATTTATTTTCCTTTTTAATTAATATTAGGATTATTTGTTTAAGTCCTAATATTCACTGGGTTAATTTTACCATTAACGGTATTTTATCCGTCTTTTAGTATTAACGTGGTTTGATTACCAAACCCGTTTTCGGGGTGTTACAGCTAGCCACTCCTTAAAGTCTGGGCAGTCCTTCTGCTTATGTCCCACCTTACGGCAGAACTTGCAGTGAATCTTCCCTTTGGAGTCATTAGAGCCAGAAGCACTTGCACCTGTATCCCGCTTTTGGACCTTTACATTAGGCTTCTTATTGTAGTTCCCCTTCCTTTTCTTCGAGTCAGCAGTCATCAGGTAAGCAACATCGGCTTTCTCCAGTTTCAGACGTTCTTCTTCTTGCACGTACATGGCAATCAACTCGTTCATCTTCCATTGCTCCTTCTGAAGGTTATAGTTGACTTTGAATGCTTCATAAGATGCGGGCAGAGACGTCATGATAAAATGCACCAGAAAGCCATCACTAATCTCCATGCTTAATCCCTTGAGCTTTTGGGCCATGTCATTCATTTTCAGGATGTGCTCACGAATACCGCTGATCCCATCATACTTTGTAGTCACCAATTTCAAAATGAGGGTGCTGGCTTGCGCCTTAGACGTCCCTTGGAATTGAGCCTCCACATTAGTCAGATATTCCTTAGCTGTAGCAGCGTCAGGAATGGCTCCCCTGATAGCAGGACTTATCGAGTTTTCATGAAGATAAGAGACAAGCGATTAGCTCTCTCCCACTTTTGATAGAGTAGTTTTTCAGCTTCAGTACTCTTATCAGTAAGAGCAGGGGGAGCGTTTTCAGTTAGCGCACAGTCAAACTCCATGAGTGCGAGAGTAAGGTCAAGAGAATCCTTCCACAAAGCATAGTTCGCACCAGTCAAAGTATCAATAGCCATAACAGGAGCAGATAGTGGATTACAATGAGAAGAATAAGATACATTCCAAAAGAAGAAGTTAGAGTGACTTATGGGTAACCTAAAACTAAGGCAGGCGGAAATCAAGACCATTATACTAAGGAAACTGTGATAACGTTATTTGTACACACAAATTTTAAATAAGGTTCTACTTGAATGACGGTTTTCGCTTTGGCTATGGCCAATCATACAAGTATTATGAACAATCAGACTGTGCAGATTAGGTGTAACACATCCCCTTTGGGCAGAAGTTGAAACACCATAATTTTAGGCACAAGTCAAAGTTTGCGAGACATGAGTGTAACACATCACTTTTGGGCAGAAATGAAACACTCATGCATCTTAGGCAGAAGTCATGTGTATATCATATGAACAAATATAATAAGATAAGTGTTACACTATGTTTGTTCATATAATAAGGACATACACCTAAGTGACTATGCTTAAGTTCACTAAATAACGCCACAAGTAAACATATCACCTTTGGGCAGAAGTGAGAACTTGAAAAAAATGTTATTTTAGCTAAGCAAATTTTAAATCAATCAAAAAAATTAGTTGAATGATTATTTAAAAGTTAGATTTATCCAAGTTAATTATTCGTTTATAAATATAAAATAATATTTATACGAAACTTGGAGATAAAGTTACACAACTTTAGGAAACATAATCAAAATCTTATCTATCACAAAATTAGGTGATATCATATGAAACATTAATGTCAATAGTCATAAATAAAACAAGCTAATTTCAACATAGTAATTAACTAAAGGTTTGAAATAACCATTCAATGGAAACAAATTAATCCACTCTAGCCACTTATTTCAATTTAAAATTAATTTAGATTATAAAGAAATCTTCAAATAAGTATAATTCATAAAGAATCCATTGAATTAATGGTGGCTTTAGAATTGAAAAAAAACAACTGACAAAAAGCATAAAGTTACCAAACAAATTAATTTGTGATGGAACTATGACAAACCAACAACAAAATTGGCATCATATTACTGCCGTCATAAAAAATTAAATTAATTTTAAAAGGACTAAAACTGTTTGTTCGTCGCATTCTAATTTTATGCATATTAAAATAACAGCGAAATCTAAAATTGAATTTCAAGCGAATTTCATGAAACAGACAAAAGCATCAAGAATGCGTATTCGAAATTCTTCTTATTATTATATATAATTATCCAATTCCAGATCATAAGGGAATTAAAGAACTGAGTAACATTGCTCTGATACCACATGTTAATCAGTTCTTTTAATATCTAATAGAAAACACTTTAGGGATCATGATATACCTGACAATCCAGTAGTGGTTAGAGATGAAGAAGCCATCTTGATCGGTTCCCGTTTAGGGTGAGCAGTTAGGATGGAGAGGGATAATAACAGATTATAGTGAGGGGGCCGTAAACTTTATGGTGTGTCTTTAGGGTTCCCAATAACCTGTATTTATATGCTACACCGAAGGGGAAACCCTAATTAACTAGTACGGGCCTTTACGTCCATCAAATAAAGCCCAGTTAATTTTATAGAGATCTTAAGGTAAATTGATATGGTTATTAGATAAATGATCAATAAGGGCACCATATATTATTTAAATAATTAAATAAATAATATACGCTAACATTTTTTGTGTAAAGGAAAACATGGCGTTTCATAACATATCATCATTTATTCATTAAATTAAACCAAACATTACAATACAAAAAAGAGAGAACAAACTAAAAACTTAATCTGATGGAATTACATAAGAGATGTGCCCATCACTCCCCTCTTCTTCCTCATCAGACTCATCGTCTTCATCCTCTTACACATTGGCATTATAGCCATCAACTGGTGTCGCCAGCCGTGCATCCTCCCTTCAATCATAAACAAGATCTTGGTTCTTACACAGTTTGAAGCCATTAAATTACAGAGTTGTTGAAGGAAGTCAAGATTCTCTTACGTGGTCAGGATGTGATGTATCATGTATCTTTCATCCTCTCCATTGCTCCAAATGACTGTGAACATCCTCATTTGCTCATTCAAACTCCAACTTGTTACCGTTGGTTGCTTAGTTCCAGCATCATTCTCGTCTTGTTTGGAAATCTTTTCTTTAACCTTCAAATGAGGCTTTCAGTCCTCTCACACTTGTTGTCAAGAGGAACACCAAGGGCCATTATGCCCCTTTGAACCGCCTCAACCATACCAAGTATGGCGTTAATGGTCCTAACCATGACCTTTCTTTTGTCAGAGAACTTCATAACGAAACGGTTCACTGATCCCTGGAATGGAACCTCCATGAAATAATTTTAGCCATTTTTTATTATATGGCTTTTATGGCGTTTTTGTGCTATGGAGTTTTCGTAGTGATAGTGAGGAAGGTTTGGTAGTTATTCTTATATAATGTGTGTTTTTTTGTGTGATTAAATGAGTAATGAATGCATTTTTCAATAGTATGACTATTTCTATTTTTGAGTAATTACCTTGCGCGATTAAACTGCAGTTTTCCCCCTCACAGTTTTTTTAACTAGTGAAATTACCCTGCGCGCTACGCGGGGGAGTTCAGTCGACTTGTATTCGTTAACTTAAAGAAACCATGAATATGCAAGTGCCGTACCTATATCTTTTGTAGATTTAATTTTTATCTTTCCTTTGGGTTGCTATACCAAGTACTGATACCGTATTGATACTGTAACAAATCAAATAAGTAGCGACTGAACTGAATTCTTGCGGCACATGGGGAATCCCACTGCTTTCGGTTAAAAGTGTATTCTTCTAAATCAGTATGTCTCATCTTCTAGCAACTTGTTTTATTTTATTTTTTTTCATATATGTTTCAGTGTAATTTCAATTTATAGCATAGAAAGGATGCATAAGAACGTGCGTACCTTTACGTCAATGAGTAACTACAATAGTTTTCTTGTATTTCTTAAACATTGTTTCAGTATATTTTTTTTCTTTTTGAATGGCTAACTACCAGGTGTGTTGCTGTTTTGCAGGAACCAAGCCATCCCACGAGTAGGAAGAGAGATTGAACCCACAGAAGAAATAACCCCACAGATTAACCATAGTGTTAACCTGTGTTTCATCATTGGCGCCATCCGCTTTTAGCAAAAACCACTCTCATCTCTTTTTCTTTTCAAAAAACACTCGTCAACATGGCTGAACAAAACCCTCCTCATCAGGTAGATGGAGACGTTTCTTCCTTTGAACTCGTTTCGGACAACGTACACGTCCAGCGGGGTCCAAGGAACGAAATTATCCAAGAAGGGCCGATGAACAACGAGTTTCCCAGCATCTTTGGAAGTACATCCAGGATCGTTACTCAAAACACACCTGGTGCTGCTTTCCAAACTCCACCCAGGATCATCACTCAGACCACAAACGGAGCTACGTTCCAGCCTCCGTCAGAGGTAGTCCAACAGACACCACCACCAGTGCAAACACAGAGCCATGGGGCTGGTCCCTCAGCTCCATCGGACCAAGCACAACTGAACTTCTCTGCATTACTAGGGCTACCCGAAGGAAAAACTCTGGCTTCCTGGTATGCCGAACAAGTGGCGTCTATAAACCTCGTGTACACACAACTCAGTGCGCAGCAAGCTCTGCTTCAGGCACAAGCAAACCAGTCCGCATTTGTCACTCCACTGCCAAGGCCTTTGAGCGCCCCCATGCCTTAACAAACCAACGCATTCAATCTACGTCCTGAGTCAGTACCTCCACCACATATTAGAAGGCCAAGCGCGCACGACACGCGCGATACTTACGGTGAAACAGAAAGCAATTACGTGCAGTATTCTCACCAACCAAAGAAGCCAATACAAAGTCGTTTAGGTCCGCGCAACATAAACGACGAATTTGAAGATGACGACGAGACGTACAGAGAGAGCACAGTGTTCAGCAGGCTGCCACCCCAGCATGAAGCGTACAAACCTCGCAAGCGCGCAGGTTATGACCCAAAAGCAGAGCATGATTACACCTTGAGCTATCGTCCAGACGACATGGCTGAGAATTCAAAATTCATTAGGGAGATCGCCACGGCTGCTATTGACAAAACGAAATTGCCACACAACGTGGGCAAATACAATGGGTTGACAGACCCAGATGATCACCTTCAAGTTTTTAATGGTGCTGGAGCTACAGGCGGATGGAATTTACCAACCTGGTGTCATCTCTTCGCTCAAACCTTCATCGGCGCAGCGCGCGTCTGGTTTGACAGCCTGCCGGCAGGAAAAATCAAATCATGGGTAGATTTTCGAGAGAAGTTCCTTGCACACTTCTCCCAGCAACGACGACACACCAGAGACCCAGCTGATTGTTTAAACATATGGCGCAGAGACCACGAAAGCGTGGAAGATTTCATTACAAGATTTAACAAAGAATGTTTGGAGATCGGCGATGTAGGCGAGAAGATGATGCGCGCACACTTCATGAGGGCAGTCAAGTGCGACGACTTAATCAAACGTGTGAAAGGAAGAGACGGAGGACCCAAAGATTGGGAAACCTTCATTGAAGCAGCCAAAACCATCGCGCAGTCTGACAGACAGTTGACCGGTGACGACCACCGTCAGCGTAGTTACAACCATAACGACCGGCATAGCAAGAAAGGCAGAAACCAACCATGGAAAGCATCCGGTCACAGAGAAAGAAGCCCGGTAAGAGAGGATGCGCGCCACACGATCAACCAAATAGCTCACCGGAAAGAGGCGAAACGAGAAAACAGGGAGAAACAGTGGACACCCCTCACGAAAACTCCTTCAGAAGTCTTGGCAACCGAGAACCACCAGTTCAAGCCACCGCTACAAATGCGCAACAAAAGGGGCCAAGACCCGAATCTTTTCTGCGAATTTCACAAGGACACAGGCCATCTAACCGACGATTGTTTCAGCCTCAAACAAGAGATCGAAAGGGCCTTAAGAGACGGAAAGTTAACTCACCTGGTAAAGGGTGGAAGGCGCGATTATCGCCAGATTCAAAGAAGAGAAGAAGGGCCGGATAACAAAAAACTCCGGAAGTTAGAAACCCACATGGTTCAAGGGGGTCCACGAAGGCCAAGAAAAAACTACAACAAGCGCGCGCAAGACGACTCATGGCGCGAGAAACAAGTCGTTTTCCCGGTTGTAAGAGGAGGCCCACGAGAAAGAAGGCCCATAGTCATCTCGGGCGTAATAGGGCATTACTAAACAGATTACATTTTCATCGATCCGGGGAGCACTGCGGATATCATATATGAACAGTGCTTTAATCAGTTCGATCAAGAGGATAAGGCGCGCTTAGAACCAGTTGATTACCCGCTCACTGGTTTCTGCAATGAAGCCGTCTTTCCTCTAGGACAAATATCATTCCCAGTGTTGCTCTCGGACGGAAGAAACTCAAGAACAGAAGAAGTCACATTCATGGTGCTGCCAGCACATTCAAGACACGACATCCTGCTGGGAAGAGAATCCCAAGGTGATTTCAGCATGCTCTGCTCTGGCCCACACTCAGCTGTGGGGTTCCCAACAGAAACAGGAGTGGCCATCATATATGCAAGCAAAGAAGTATTAGCAACAGATGAGCTCAGACCTGCAAAGGCAAGAAAACCAGAACCACGTCAAGAGGCAGAGAAATGGGTGTTAAACAGCGCATATCCAGAACAAACAGTCACCTTAGGACCTGCAATGTCTGACCTAACGCGCGCAGCGCTAAAGAAACTGTTGTTCCAAAACATGGACGTCTTCGCCTGGACACCGGCAGACATGGTGGGTGTTCCACGGCACATAGCTGAACATCGATTAAACGTCTCGGAGGACGCAAAGCCGGTAGTGCACGCCAAGCGCCACTTGGAAGACATAAAGCACGACGCCATGAAAGAGCAAGTGATAGAGCTGTTAAACGCGGGAATCATCAGGGAGGTCAGGTATCAAACGTGGGTAGCAAGCCCAGTGATGGTCCAAAAGAACAACGGTAGCTGGAGAATGTGCGTAGACTACAAGGATTTGAATAAAGCATGTCCACGCGACTGTTATGCCTTACCAGACATTGATGAAAAGATTGATTCACTTGCCACATTCCGATGGAAATGTTTCCTCGATTGCTACAAGGGGTACCACCAGGTACAGATGGTTGTGCAGGATGAAGACAAGACCATGTTCCGCACACCAACAGGGCTATACTGCTATACCAAAATGCCCTTTGGTTTAAAAAATGCAGGCGCGACTTATCAGAGGCTCATGAATGAAACTTTCCACGATGCCATCGGCAAATATATAGAAGTGTATATGGATGATCTGGTTATTATGAGCAAAGAGGAGAGTACAATGTTGCTGAACATCCAAAAGACGTTCGACACCTTGCGCGGAGTCAGTATCAAGTTAAACCCAGCGAAATTCTCTTTCGGCATGGAAGAGGGGAAATTCCTGGGTTTCATTGTCACGAAAGATGGCTTCAAGGTGAACCCTGATAAGATACAAGCAATTGAACGCATGCTGTCACACTCGACGATCAAGGATATGCAAAAATTGGCAGGACGGTTGGCAGCACTTAACCGTTTCCTGGCCAATCACGCGGCCAAATCTTTTCCGTTTATAAAGACTCTCCGAAACTGCATGAAGAAGAGCCAATTTCAGTGGACTCCGGAAGCCGATAGCGCATTCCGCGAGATGAAAGACTGCCTCATCAAACTGCCAACATTAATTGCACCAGTCAAGGGCGAGCCTCTGGTGCTATACTTATCAGCCTCCGACAGAGCAGTAGGAGCAGTTTTACTTGTTGATCGACAGCGTGTTCAAACGCCAGTCTACTATGTGTCACGGACTCTGACTGACCCAGAAACCCGGTACGCAATCATGGAAAACTAGTACTCGCACTGATCCATGCATCCAGACGGCTGCGCAGGTACTTTGCCAACCACGTCATTCACGTGCTAACAAACTACAATATTGGCAACATACTCGCAAGGCCAGAGATTTCAGGGAGACTAGCAAAATGGGCGATAGAGCTCGGAGATCATAATGTAGTGTTCAGACCAAGACCGACGATCAAGGGCCAAGTACTTGCAGACTTCATGACAGAGGTACCGGATGACAAAGATCGAGAATGCAAAGCGATGGAAAAAGCCGAGAAACAGCAAGTGGAAGAACCATGGTTACTATACACAGATGGCGCGTCTAACGAAGATGGCGCAGGTGCTGGTCTCCGGCTGGTGAGCCCTGACAAACATGAGTTCACCTATGCCATACGCCTGGATTTTAAAAGCACAAACAATGAAGCTGAATACGAAGCTTTCCTTGCTGGTTTAAGGTTGACAATCAAAATGGGAGTGCAACACATCGAAGCGCATGTGGACTCCATGTTGGTGGCAGGGCAAATCAACGGGCAATATGAAGCCAAGGGAGATACAATGGCACTTTACCTAAGTCAAGCAAAGACGCTGTTACAAACCTTCTATTCCTACAAAGTGCACCACATTAATAGAAGCGAGAATAAACCAGCAGACGCGCTGAGTAAACTCGCCTCTACAAGCTTCCAACACCTAGCAAAGGATCTACGCATAGAGGTTTTAAGCAACCCGTCAGTGCCACTGCGAGAAGTAAGCGTCGTTCAACTAGGAACAACGTCTTGGATGACTCCGATAATCGTGTACCTCCAATCTGGAATACTCCCGGAGAACAAGGCAGAAGCAAGGAAAATCCAGTACAAATCCGAACATTATCAGATGGCTGATGGGATTTTGTACAGAAAATCATACCTCGGGCCCTTGTTAAGATGTGTTGATCCCGAAGACGCCAGCTATTTGATCAGAGAGGTGCACGAGGGAATCTGTGGTATACATGCCGGACCAAGAATGGTGGTAGCAAAAGTCATGAATGCGGGATACTATTTGCCCGGGATGCATTTAGATGCGGTTAAAGAATTGAGAAAATGTAGTGGGTGCCAAAGACACGCTCCCAAAACAATGCGCCCCAAGAATGAATTGGTACCAGTCACGACGGCGTGGCCCTTTCAACAATGGGGAATAGACATGGTCGGACCTTTCCCCGAAGCCCCAGGTGTTGTCAAATTTATAATAGTCGCAGTCGACTATTTCACCAAATGGGTAGAGGCAAAGGCCCTCGCATCAACCACAGCCACGGTTGTCAAAAAATTCATTTGGGAGCAAATCATATGCCGTTTTGGATTACCACTCAAGATCATCACAGATAACGGAACCAACTTCGCCGAAAACAATCTTCAACAGTGGTTCAAGGAACTACACATCGAGCACACCTTCTCCTCGGTCGCGCACCCGCAGGGGAATGGTCAAGTTGAAGCCGTCAACAAGAGTATTGTCGATGGAATCAAGGCAAGGCTAGGAGAAAAAAGAAGAGGTTGGGTAGACGAACTGCCCAGCATCTTGTGGGCCCACAGGACGATGCCCAAAACAAGCAACGGAGAAACACCGTTTAGCTTGGTTTATGGGTCGGAGGCAGTAATACCAGCGGAGATAGGATTGCCGTCACCCCGAATGCTCTCAATGAACATGATCAACAATGAAGAAGAGAGGAGGATCGACCTTGATCTCCTCGAAGAAAGGAGAGAAATGGCGGCGATCAATGAAGCAAAGTACAAAACAAAGCTGGAAAAATATTACAACTCTAAAGTCCGAGTATGCATCTTCAATCCGGGAGAATACGTCCTCAGAGACAACGAAGCCTCAAATGCAGAAAAACCCGGGAAGTTGGCTCCCAAGTGGGAGGGTCCATATGTCATCGACACAGTGCTCGGAAAAGGAGCCTATAAACTGCGCACCATCGACAACAAGGAGGTTCCTCGGACATGGAATGCCCAACAGCTGAGAAAGTGTTACCTATGAAGAAGATTCTTGTAATTGCAATGGCCAAGTCGCCAACACATTTATAGTAATACAAGAAGTGTTTGGCTATCTTTCTATCATGCAAATTTCTTTGTCACAACTGCATATATTCTTTGGGCATACACGAAAACATCAATGGCTCGACCATTAGGAAACGTTGTAGACCTCCAAGGCCTGTCACAAACAAGTACACAGCCGGGTCAGATACACAACTAAAGCCTAACAAACGCCAAACAAATACTTCGTGCCAACATAAACACGAAAACATCGAACACAGGACAAACAAACATTGTAAGCACCCCCAAGGCTGAAAACAGCTGGGTCTACACAATAACCTGTAACTCGATCACTTCGTATTCACGATCCAACCTGCGCACGAAAACGACAGAATAAAACGTTGTAATAAACACAACACAACCTGTCAGCGCCATCATTCATTCGCGATACCTGAATCAAAGTAATTATACATGCATATATTATGACGATAACAAAATTCGCATAAAAACAAACAACTATTAGCATAACAAATGTCAAAGCATAGCCAAATATCCACAAGCATAACAAGAAAGTTAAAATTGTTCATCCAATTGTCAAGTACAAGACCAACCAAGGTCATACGCGGCGCGCAGGCCGGAGTCCCTCATTCGGGATGACTGGGCCCAGCACCCCCAGCCGCACCACCTTCATCGCCAAGCGCTTTTTTCAACAACACGACACCATCAGATCTTCGAGCCAATTTTTTCGCAGCTTTAACCACAGCAAACTCCAAAGACGAAAACTCTTGTCTTTTCGCGGCATAAGCAGCAGTGCAATCCTCCTTCCACAACTCGAAGTGATGTTCTTTCTCCTTATTAAGGGCCGCAGCCCTACCCTCGTTATACCCATCCTTACGCCCGCTGCTGTAACCAGCTTGCCCCAACTCAAACATATAATTGGCAAGCTCGTGGGAGTTGACGATGCGGTCAGCAATCTACGAGAAACACACAAATAAGGGACAATTCACGAAAGTCACAAAATGAAGTAAAAGAAGTTACCAGAGGCACCGCGCGCGAGAGCAACCACTTGCAATCAGTCGACGCTTCCTCGGCAAGGACTTCAGAGGCTTTACACTTAACGGTTTTCTCTTGAAGAAGACGTTCAGTAGTCTCATACTGCCTCGCAAGATCCTCTAGCTTAGCTATGCGATCAATGTACTCTTTCTCCTTCTTCTCAAACGCGACGCGCGCCTTTTGAGCTTCCTCCGCAAGCTCAGTCTTCTCCCCAGACAAACGTACAATAGCGTCACGTTGAGACTTAAGCTCCACGTTAGTCCGTTCGCACGCTGCCTCCCAATTTTTCTGTTTATCAGCATTCGCTTGTCTCTCTTGGGCGAGCTTCTCCTCTGCATCGGACACCCTCCACACCAACCCCTTCTTCTCGGTATTAAATTTCTCTCTCTCCTCTGCAAACAATTTCTTCTCATTTTCAAACTCCAGAGTGTCATCCCCCATCAGCTTCCATTCACGGACAATCTCCTAAGAAGTAGACCAGAAGTTAACCCCGGCTTGAACATGATCATCCAACAGTTCCAACCGGCGGCGCCTCTTCTGAAATAACCTTTCAGCTGGGGGAGAGACAGTGAGAAAAACTCATGACAATTGTCGAGGTCGTTCATCCGGGAGCCCTGGGTCAAGTTCCAGCGAGGCGCATGGGGCAGATCATCGCATGCTGGATTATGGGTGTCCCAAGAACCACCCCGAGCATACTCAACATCAGGACTCCGGACTGCCCCGGAGGTTGCACCACCACCACCATCCAGTGGGCGTTTTGTATACACCGTTTGATGAGGAGTAGTTTCACTTATCTCCACTTCAACTTCCACATTCTTACCACGATCACCACCAACAGCACCACCCGCATCTCCACCTGTCTTACCACCACCTTCTCCAACCTACTCAACAGTCACATCTTCTTTTTTCTTCCCGTCAGGAGTATCATGAGGAGGAGACAACCCAAATGTCCTCGACGGCGGGGATTCCGGAGGAGTAATTTTTGAAATATCAATCTTGTGTCCAGACTTGGCTGTTTTGGCACCTGCTCCAAAACGAGCAGCACATTCAGAGAAAAGGAGGGCAAACAAGCAAAAAATGTAAGACAAGTTGGAAGAAGAAAAAACGTATACCAGAAGCTTCAAAAATCTTCTGCAACAAATCCCCAGGTCTCTCAGCAAAAATACCCATGTCAATCTCCGATTCAGAAGGGGCAGGAGAATTCTCTTTTTGAAGTTTAATCTTCTTCGAGGCAAGCATAGCAGCAGCCTGCTCGTCAAGCTTTCGTTTTCTATCCTCGAAGGCCCTCTTCTGCATCATCTCTGTTAGAGTTGCGCGGTCCTCAGGGTCCGACTCAGGACGTTTCTCTCCAACTCCTAAACCGGACAACGTATCAGAAACGACAACATAATCAAGGATACGATGAGTGTGAAGTCGCTTACGAGGAGACTTAGTGGCAGTTTCTTCAGCCTTTTTCCCTTTCCCTTCCAGCTTGTCAGCTTTCGCTTTTCTCCTCGTCTCCAACGGGTCAGCAGTTTCAACTGGAATCTCCAAATCATCACCAACAGGCTCGTTCACCGGCTCATGCATAACCCCCTGCGCCGGACCTGCACGCGCGGAACGAGAGATTAGGTCTTCAAAAGATCTGCCAGACCCATCACTCGAGAGAACGATAACTTCCTCTCGAATGGAATCAAATGCATCATCATCATTCTCACTATCTTCACCTAAGACAGTGTTAACGTAAGTGGTGAAAATCTCGTTGCTCGGATGCAGAAAACGGCCACGGATCTGATCCAACCAAGGTCGTTTATCAGGTCTTTGTATCGCCTCAACCATTGCACCCGGTGCCTTAAGATCCAAAACGTTCAACAAAGTGAAACCTACTGCAAAAAATGCGAGGATAAAGAACAATGCAAAAACAATACAACGTACAACATACAAAGTAGAAAAAAAAGGGGGGATATGGAGCAAAACGTACACTTGCCATCATGACCATAAACCGGAACCCCCAACGGATGTTTAGGGACCCACTTCATGCTCATACCGGCACCCACCAACGCTATCTCCTCAAGCTGGATTATCGGAGTGGCTTTACGAGTCAACTTCTTATACCAATCCTGTTCAGCAAAATTTGCAACCACGTCAACTTTGGGGATACCCTCATCCACAGATCTGTAGTGCATATCCACAGGAACAACACCCCGGCGAATATAAAAAAAACTTCTGCTTCCAGTCATGGAGACTCTTCAATGGCACAGAGCAAACTGGAGAAACGCCAGTACGAGCACTAAAAGAGTAAAAACCACTTGTATATGAAACGGTGTAGAAGGCGTTGAACATCTCAAACGTCGGATCTAAACGGTTAGCCATACAAACGAACTCAAAGTGAGTAATACGAGGGAGCCCGATGGCATTGATCTGAGATATGTGGAGACCATAACCCCTCAGCACATCAGCAGTAAATCGAGTCATCGGAAGCCTAAAGTTGCCTTCCCGGAAGAAAGCAGCGTACAAAGTCATATGACCGGGAGGAGCATCCATGGCGGTGGAACCAGGAGTAGAGTACTGAGCACCCCACTCAGGAAGAAAACCCATCTCTCTTACCTAGTTATGGAATTCCTCCTCTCTCCACCCTATTACTGCCTGATCCGGGCCAGGAGGAGTCTTCCCCTTGTTCCTTTTCTTCCTCGAAGAAGGATTTGCAGAAGACCTGGCAAGAAAACAAACAATAATGAAGATGAACTCGAGAGAAGAAGAAAGAAAATAAAGGAAGAAGAGAGAACACCGGAATTCAAAATCTGAAAAGTGAAGAAATTTGGGGAAACCACCATATATTTATACCCATCGCATTTAATGCGATGGGGCGTCAGGATCTGAAAAAGCAACCAATAGGGGAGAGACACGTCAGAGGAGAGAGAAGGCGGCACCTCTTTTTCCGGAAGCAGGTGAACAGACACCTGACACTTCGCTGAAAAAGCAACTGACGGTGACTGAAAAGGCAACTGTTCACCTGACACCAGACAGTCACATCAGTCACCCTTCCCAAGACAGACAAAGCTTCCTCTTGAAGACAACTTTTATAACGGGCCAAAACCCATGCGCGGTACGCCATGCGTCCATTTGGCCCAACTTTTATAAAGGGCCAAAACCCATGCGCGGCACGCCATGCGTCCATTTGGCTCAACTTTTTAAAAGTGCCAAAACCCATGCGCGATACGCTATGCGTCCATTTGGCTCAACTTTTATAAAGGGCCAAAACCCATGCGCGGCACGCCATGCGTCCATTTGGCTCAACTTTTAAAGTGCCAAAACCCATGCGCGGTACGCCATGCGTCCATTTGGCTCACCTTTTTAAAGCACCAAAACCCATGCGCGGTACGCCATGCGTCCACTCGGCTCAACTTTTTAAAGTGCCAAAACCCATGCGCGGTACGCCATGCGTCCATTTGGCTCACATTTTTAAAGTATCAAAACCCATGCGCGGTACGCCATGCGTCCACTCGGCTCAACTATACAAGTTGCCAAACAGATGCAGATTCCTTAGGGACCCCATAAAAACCTCACGCCATAACGAATACTCCATTCATAAGTCCAGAATCCCTCCTAGACGATCAACTCAACTAGAAGGCACACT
This sequence comes from Helianthus tuberosus, assembly GCA_030545235.1. Classification (NCBI taxonomy): domain Eukaryota; kingdom Viridiplantae; phylum Streptophyta; class Magnoliopsida; order Asterales; family Asteraceae; genus Helianthus; species Helianthus tuberosus. The sequence continues at coordinate 2,457 of JARYGA010035870.1, read as the reverse complement.
AGACTGGGGGGACTTGAAGAGGTATGGTCCCAACTCCTTGCCCACATGGCAAGGACCACACCACTTTCCCATCCTATGTGGCGCTGACATCAACGAGACTATCCAGAAGCTTCTGGAAAATATAAAGGTGGCACCAAAGATGCTCCATCCGACATAAAGGACAACACGTGTCACCAGTCACCAAGCGCCAAGTAGGCATGCGACGAATCCAGGAGCAGCCCGACAACACCAGTACGAAGTCTCCAAAATAGGCAAATGCAGACGCGCCACGTGTACCACTACACTGACCACAGTAGAGGAGACCAAGAGGATATTCCCCTTGGTCGGACAGCTGGCGCACATCTACAGCTGGCACCGCTGCTCCTCCCTCTTTCACCCTCCGGCTATAAATATGACCCTTCATCATTCAGGTTAAGGGACCGAGCTCTCTATATTCTCACACTTAACACACACTGTTTATTCTCCCTCGGAACAGTACTTATTCTCACGCCGGAGCCTGGTTAAGAGGGAAATCCCCATATTCCCCTCTTAACGAGACTAACGGTGTTGCTGTTTTGCAGGAACCAAGCCATCCCACGAGTAGGAAGAGAGATTGAACCCACAGAAGAAATAACCCCACAGATTAACCATAGTGTTAACCTGTGTTTCATCATCTCCTAAACTATTATATTTACAAATCACTCACCCTTGCTTGGGATTGAACCCAAGACCACCTACTAAGAGACAAGAGCCATCAGTTTAAGTTTGTAAACGGTTACATACTTGTATCGAATCTATTATTAAATGCATTACATTTATATTTATATAACATTTTATTTTTACCAATTATATGTGAATAAAATATATTAATTAATTCATCGTATTTTTAATATATATAGCTTTTATTTCTGAATAAATTATACCGTGCATGTAATTAGCATATGTTTATGTGTCATATATGATTTAGTTTTTCACTTTTCCTTAACGTTGTTGTATTTTTTTAGGTACCTAGCTGTGTGTCTTGTTTCGCACTTGTAGCTTAGTTGTGTAATATTTTATAATATATATTTTAAACATTTATTTTACTTTTTATATCCTTTCATTGTTTCATACTATTTCACTTAGATTATAAAAAGACATTAAATAATAGAATATTTTAGGTTAAATAACTGTCATATATAATAGCATCACTAAAACAAAAAAAAACAAAAAAAAAAAAAATACATTCATCCAACAACCAATAATTTGAATTAAATATGTAAATATAATTATTAATTATTTGTCTATTTTGCTCTAATTCCAGCTCCATCTTTTTTAATCTCAAACTATGCACAACACACTCTTAACAAAAGAAAATAATTAAAAAAAGAGTTAAATGTGATTTTAGTTCCTGTGTTTTGGGTTATTTTGTCAGTTAAGTACAAAGGTTTGAAACGTTGTCATTTTAGTCCAAATAGTTTTAAACGTTGCCATTTTAATCCAATGGGTTAACTTCATCTCTTTATTTTGTTAACTAGAAGGGCATTTTGGTCATTTTACATGTAATTCTGTTAACTAGAAGGGTAATTCGACTATATAAAATGATCGAATTACCCTTCTAGCTAACAGAAAAAATGGACGGAGTTAACTCAGTGGACTAAAATGGTAACGCTTGAAACTATTTGGACTAAAATGACAACGTTCAAACCTTTAGAGTAAACTGACAAAATGACCCAAACTACAGGGGCTAAAATGACATTTAACTCTTAAAAAAAATAAGAATATATTATATATGACGTCTGTGGTTTGTGGTGTTACCTGAGGAAGGTGGCAAGTGGTGATGGGTTAACCAAACTCAAAAGTTGACTTCCACTTTTCAACTCTATCCAATATATTTAACAAATTGACACTTAAACTTAAAAACTTCTTTATATACACCCCACCAACAAAAACATTCACAAAACAACCTTTGATCTTTGGCCAAATGGCTGCTGAACCAAACTATTGCTTCACAAACACGTACGAGGATGTTCTAGCTTCATCTCTCCAATCAACAACAAATGACTCTATGATCATGTTCAACCTCTCCATCCTTAAAGAAAAAGCTCAACATGTTCACTCCACAGCCTCCATGTTCTTCACCCAATCACAAACTCAATCAATGGAGAACATTGCGAATTTGCTCCAAGAAATTATTGTGATCGCGTCTAATGTGATGTTCACTTGCCAAAATATTGGTCCCGGGGTTAACCACACTAATACCACCAACGACCATGACAATACGCTTGAGTTTGACCAGTTGACTCAGTCAAATATGATTTTTGACTGGTCGGGTGGTGGTGGCAGTGGCGGTGGTGGTGTTGAGAATAGTTTTGTTAGTGTAATGTGCAACACAAGAAACAAAGATAGTGGTTTTGAGGAGCGAAAACAATTTAAGATTGAAAGAGATAGACACAAGGAAATAGGGCCAGGGTCAGGGTTAGGGTCCGGGCCTGGACA
>JARYGA010035869.1:0-42593 GCA_030545235.1 Helianthus tuberosus | reverse complement strand
CTTTCAACGGCACTGTGGGTGCCATAGGCCTTCTGCACTGGATTGAAAAGGCCGAAGCTGTCTTTGCTGTCTGCGAGTGTCTCCCTACTAACTGGGTAAAGTTTGCGACTGGTACGCTTGAAGGAAATGCGCTTTCATGGTGGAAGGCACAGATTCAGATGCTTAGTCTGGAAACTGCAAATGCTACTGCGTGGGAAGATTTCAAGGATATGATCAAGGAAGAGTATTGTCACAGGGATGATATCCACAAACTTGAGAACGAGTACTATGAGCTCAAGATGGTTGGATCAGAGATTGAGACCTACACCAAACAGTCCAATGACTATGCTACACTATGCCCAAACATGTCTCGACCTATGTATTGAAGGATCGAATTGTACATCAAAGGTTTGGCCCCAGAAATCCGGAGCCATGTGACCTCAGCCAACCTCAATACCATTCAGCCAGTGGTCCGTCTTGCTCACAAACTCACTGATCAGGCTGTGGAAGAGGGCAAGTTGCCCAAAAGGATAAATGCCACTGTCGGAACTTCTAGTGACAACAAACGAAAGTGGGATGGAAATCAGGGTAAGGATGCTAACTCTACTCAGGCCCCAGCCCAGCAAAGGAAAACTGAAAGCAACAAGGGCCCTCAGCAGCAGGGTGGCTACCAGGGCCATCTCCCCAAATGTAACAAGTGTAATCGACATCACAATGGGCCCTGTGCGAGGAACAAGTGTCAGCGATGCAATAAGATGGGGCATGAGGCCAAGGATTGTAGGAGCCCTTATCCCGCAAGGCAGAACCAACCACAGCAGCAGCAGCATCATGGGAACATCAAGGGCTGTTTCCAGTGCGGAGCCGAGGGGCACATTAAGAGAATTGTCCCCAGTTAAACCAGAACAACCACAACCAGGGTGCGGGAAATAACAACAACAACACCAACAATGCTGGGAATGGTGCAAGAGGAAGGGCTTTTGTGATTGGAGCTGGAGAAGCGAGGAATGACCCCAACGTTGTAGCGGGTAAGTTCCTACTTAATGATCGTTATGTTTCCATATTGTTTGATTCTGGAGCAGATGCTAGTTATGTATCCCTACGTATTAGTAAGAAGCTTAAGTCCACTCTTACGCCGTTAAGCTCTAAGCACATCGTTGAATTAGCTAATGGTAGAAACCTCGAGGCCTCACATGTTATTCGTAACTGCAAACTAGAATTATCTGGTCAGACCTTCCGTATCGATCTCTTCCCCATCATTCTCGGAAGCTTCGACGTCGTCATTGGTATGGATTGGTTATCCAAGCATCGAGCTGAAATCCTCTGCCAAGAGAAAGCTGTTCGTATTCCCCGTCCTCCTGGCAAACCCCTTATCGTCCAAGGCGACAAAAGCGGAGAAGTCACAGGCATCATTTCATTCTTACAAGCCCAGAAGTGTTTACGAAAGGGGCACACCGCTATCTTAGCACTTGTTGTCGACACGCAGAAAAAGGAAAACAGGATTGAAGATTTTCCAGTTGTACGCGACTATCCTGAGGTATTTCCTGAAGAACTACCTGGACTCCCTCCTCACCGTCAGGTCGAATTTCAAATCGAGCTAGCTCCCGGAGCAACACCAATAGCTCGTGCACCTTATCGACTAGCTCCCGCAGAACTCAAGGAACTTTCTACTCAGCTACAAGAACTTTTGGACAAAGGTTTTATCCGTCCTAGCTCGTCACCCTGGGGAGCCCCAGTGCTCTTTTTCAAAAAGAAGGATGGCACATTCCGAATGTGCATTGATTACCGCGAACTAAACAAGGTTACCATCAAAAATCGTTATCCACTTCCTCGTATCGACGATCTGTTCGACCAGCTGCAAGGGTCGAGCTATTATTCCAAGATCGATCTACGATCGGGTTATCACCAGCTGAGAGTCCGCGATGAGGACGTCTCTAAGACAGCTTTCAGAACCCGCTATGGTCACTACGAATTCCTTGTTATGCCTTTCGGAATGACCAACGCACCTGCGATCTTCATGGATCTCATGAACCGAGTGTGCAAACCCTACCTCGACAAGTTCGTAATTGTGTTTATTGATGACATCCTTATCTACTCGAAGAGTCAAGAGGAGCATGAACAACACTTGCGTCTTATTCTCGAACTCCTTCGCAATGAGCAACTGTATGCCAAATTCTCGAAATGTGATTTCTGGCTTAGAGAAGTCCATTTCCTTGGGCACATAGTCAATCAGGATGGGATTCATGTTGACCCCGCTAAGATCGAATCCATTAAGAATTGGCCTATACCCAAGACTCCGACCGAAGTTCGCCAATTCTTGGGATTGGCAGGGTACTATCGAAGATTTATCAAGGGATTTTCTAAGATCGCTCAACCACTTACGACCCTCACCCAGAAGGGTGTTGCTTACAAATGGAGTGATACTCAGGAATCTGCCTTTCAGGAACTAAAGAAGAACCTCTGTAGTGCTCCTATTCTTTCCTTACCTGAAGGTACCGACGACTTTGTTGTTTACTGCGACGCTTCTATTCAAGGACTTGGTTGCGTGCTGATGCAACGCGAGAAGGTTATTGCTTACGCTTCGCGACAACTCAAGATCCACGAACGGAACTACACGACACATGACTTAGAATTCGGAGCTGTGGTCTTCGCGCTCAAGATTTGGAGACATTACTTGTACGGTACTAAGTGCACGATTTACACCGATCACAAGAGCCTCCAGCACATAATGGGGCAAAAGGAGTTGAATATGCGGCAACGCCGATGGGTCGAACTCCTAAATGACTACGAGTGTGCAATTAAATATCACCCCGGTAAGGCTAATGTGGTGGCAGATGCCCTCAGCAGGAAGGAAACCAAACCTAAGCGTGTTCGTGCTTTACAGCTCACCATCCACTCGAACCTCCCTAAGCAAATCCGAAACGCTCAGGTCGAAGCGTTGAAAGTCGAGAACGTCATGGCTGAGTCCCTGCGAGGATCAAGGAAACGGCTAGAACAAAAGGAAGATGGTGCTTACTACGTAAACGGGTGTATATGGGTCCCATTTTATGGGAATTTGCGCGAGCTTGTAATGGATGAAGCCCATAAGTCCCGGTACTCAGTACATCCTGGGTCGGATAAGATGTACCATGATTTAAAGACTACATACTGGTGGCCTAGCATGAAAGCCCACATAGCAACCTACGTTAGAAAATGTTTGACTTGTGCAAGAGTCAAGGCTGAGTATCAGAAACCATCAGGCCTACCCCAACAGCCAGAAATCCCGCAATGGAAATGGGAGCAAATTTCCATGGATTTTGTTACTGGCCTGCCTAAGTCTCAACGCGGAAATGACACCATTTGGGTGATAGTGGACCGATTAACTAAGTCTGCACACTTTTTGGCTATTAAAGAAACTGACAAGTTCTCTACCTTAGCAGAGGTATACTTAAAGGAGGTGGTTTCGAAGCACGGGGTGCCGACCTCTATTATTTCCGATCGAGACGCGCATTTTACTTCTGAGTTGTGGCAAGCTATGCACAAATCCTTTGGCTCACGTTTAGATATGAGCACCGCTTATCATCCACAAACGGATGGGCAGTCTGAACGCACCATCCAAACACTTGAAGACATGCTTAGGGAATGTGTGATTGATTTTGGCAAGGGTTGGGAAAAGCACCTACCGTTAGTGGAATTCTCCTACAACAACAGCTACCACACCAGCATTCAGGCAGCACCCTTTGAGGCATTGTACGGTCGTAAGTGCCGATCGCCTCTCTGCTGGGCGGAAGTGGGTGACAGCCAAATCACAGGTCCAGAACTTGTGGTAGACACTACGGAAAGGATCGCCTAGATCAGACAACGCATGGCGGCAGCTCGTGACCGTTAGAAGAGTTACGCTGATAAGGATAGGAAACCTCTAGAGTTCCAGGTTGGTGACCGGGCTCTACTCAAAGTCTCACCCTGGAAGGGTGTGGTTCGTTTTGGAAAGCGGGGCAAGCTTAATCCGCGATATGTCGGACCATTCAAAATTATCGAAAAGATCGGTAAGGTCGCTTACAGATTGAATCTGCCTGAAGAACTGAGTGCTGTGCATAACGTCTTCCACGTGTCTAATCTGAAGAAGTGTCTGTCAGATGAAACACTCATCATTCCTTTCAAGGAACTCACTATTGACGAACAGCTACACTTTACTGAGGAACCGATTGAGATCGTGGATCGAGAAATCAAAACCCTCAAACGCAGCCAGATACCTCTCGTGCGAGTTCGTTGGAACTCGCGACGTGGACCAGAGTTTACCTGGGAGCGGGAGGACCAGATGAAGCGCAAGTATCCCCAGTTGTTCCCTAATGAAACTCCCAGCACTGAAGCTACAACCGAATTTCGGGACGAAATTCCAAACTAACGGGGGGATGATGTGACACCCCGTTGAAACGCTCTCACTCATAACTAGCTTGACAGTGACTGCCTTAACTTTCGGGATGAAAGTTCTTAAAACTTGGGGATAATGTGACACTCTGGATTTTTCCCGAACAACCTTTTTGTTTCAATATTGCGTGTACTTAATTATTAAATGAAAGGTGTGGAATATCTTAATTGTGCTATGTGTTGTGTGTACGTATGTTATATATGAACATAAGTGAACCGAGACCACCATGGACCCGACTCGAGACCACCCGGTCTCGAGTGAACCAAATCAGTTGGGCCGTGCACTCCCTTAGCCCACTCGGAAACCCACTAAGGGTGCATCACCTTCTATATAAACCCAAAACCCTCACACACTCTCCTTTACACTCTCTCTCACTTCATCCTCACTCTCCCTCTCTCTAGAAAACCACTAAAACTTTAAACACAACCTCTCCTCTCCTTCTCTCTCGGATCAAATTGGCGGCAACCAAGGGACTCTCGGATTAGCTCGAGACCATCACTCGGAATTTAGCTCATCAATCCTTCATACCCTTTCATCTAGCCGGTTAGTATCTTGTAGTTATTGGTTAAAGTGTATTAAAAGTCTTGAGTTTATGGCAACCGGTTAGTGTTATTAGATGCTCACTAGGTGTTTATGTGAATAATGGTGTGACTTGCTTTGAATAATTAAATGATGGATGACATGTGAGAACTCTTGTATGATAATGAGTTGCTAAGGTATTTGAATGATGAAAGTATGGGAAGCTTATGATCATCCGATTTATGTTAGAAGCCATAGGACACATGTTGTTTTGATAATAATATGCAAGGTTGTCATGACATATAGCTTGTATGAATACATATTTTGAGCTAAACGCATGCTAGATTTAAGGTTTAAATGATCATGTTTGCATAGTGATGAAAACCCTAGATGAAGAACTTGTTGAATGTGATATGAATATTCAAAATTTGATATGTTTGATCTATTTGATTAGGATGTTAGACAACAAAACATGTTTGTAAACCCCCATTGGATAGTACACCAAATCATGAAATCGGAATTCTATTGGCTAGTACAATTCTTGGCAGGGTTCTAGAAACAGCAGGTGTGCGAGACGAGACCTCTGGTTTCGACTCGAGACCATCTAGTGATCACTCGAGACCGCAGTGATTGCGACTCGAGACCCTGACTAAACAACTCGAGACAGACTTCAGGAACTCGAGACCATCGAGGTCTCGACTCGAGATCTTCTGATGACGACTCGAGACTGGACTCGAGATCCCTGAGGTTGCGACTCATACCAGCACTACTCGAGACTAGAAGTCCATGACTCGAGACCTCCCGGTTGCGACTCGAGACCGCGTGTTCTCGAGTCGAGACCACCTTGTGTCGACTGGGTTGCTTACTTAAGTTATTGGGCCACAATGTGAATTGTCTGGGCTGCATGTTTGACTGAACCATGTGTTATCTGTAACTGTTTAATCGTTAGGACAGCCCCAATGACGTGATATGTATGCTATGTGTTAGTTATGTGTAAAGCCTACGTGACTTATCTGTATTCGAGCCTGACCCAAAACTGGTAACCATGTTCGGACGTGGTGACCAGCGTGCTTGACCAAGTAAACTAAACTGCCGAGTAACCCAAGGTGAGTTCACACACTAAAAGCATGCGTCCCAGGGAGGGACACGAATAAACTGCCATCTTTAAAGATTACTTTCAATTAATATTTCCGGGGGAAAATGCAAATGGGTACTTTTAAAATACTATCTCCGGGGGAGATACGTTTGGATATTATTTATAAATCACAACTAGCAAAACTAAACGAATCTCTATCATGTAAAGTCCCTGGTCATAATACCGATTAATCGCCGGGGGCGAACGGGTTATTAGTTGATAGCGCTATTAGGTTTGACAACCTCACACCGTGACAGGGGGAGATCGGGCGTGAACTAGTATACCTTGCATCTTGGTCAATGACTATAGACATTGACTCGGGGCACAAAATCTTCTCGTCAATAGTTTCGGTAACGCCAGTTTAGTAGCTTTCATATGGGGTAGCTCCCCATGACGTGATTATAAATGCTTCATCTAAACAACCTACGTTTTCGAAAAGTTAAAACTGGACACCTCGTGAACTCGCCAACATTTTTGTTGACACCCTACTGCATGCTTTGCAGGTACCCAGTAACTCAGGAGCTTGCGGCTTGGGGAAGTGTGGTGGTCGTCTAAACCCGTGTGATGGGTTCTAAATAATCTTGAACTATGAACTTTGTTTTGAAACTGTTTGGTTTATGCTTCCGCTACTTACTTAAACTATTATTCGAACTTAAACTTTTAAAACTTTAAACTATAATGTTTTACCAACTATTGTGGTCGGTGAATATTTTTACTATTAATCAATGCTCAGTATAATTGGTGGCTGGATCCTGGTCAGTCACGCCTCCAAGCGGTGTGAAACACCCTTATTTGCGTCTAGAAGTAATGACATCCAAAAGACGCTAAAAACATAAACTTTTAAAATGTACAAATCTTTCACAACTTAAAAGGTAAAAACGCTAGTATCATTAACACGTGATTTTAACGAAATTTGGGCATGACCCGTCCGTAAGACGAGTGTATCCCTGTATTAACCATCAACAAACAAACAAGTTTACGACCCGTTCGACCAGACACGACTAAGACCATACACCAAGTATTAACAAGTGTAACTACTAACAATGTCATACAAAAAAAAAACGGACATTTGACCCAAAACATTAATACATAATAGCGGAAGCGCTTGATGTTCATAAGGTGTGCATATGCTCGCTCCAATTTGCCAAGTCGCCTACATTGAGGATTTACCTACATTTGACATAACAAATAAGTTAGTATTTCGCCACTAACAATTTTCGGTAATAAACCCATTTATTTCTTTTTTCGGATAAGCATAAATCAATTACTTTACTAACCGTTAAACGGTTCCTTACAAGCTTGTCTCAAATAGAGGCTATGCATACTTCACTTAACGTACCCGTTAGGAACGGATACTAGCATCATTACATCACCTTTATTCGATTTGTTCGTAATGAACATTCATAGTCATTTCATTCTTACATTATACCCCGATCCGAGAAAGACGGATCGGGTAGGCTTTCGTCCATTGCATACATAACTTCCCATACCCGGTTCAACTAAAAGAACCGGATATGATGCATTATCTGTCATAACTTCTTCATTCCTTACAATCCGTTAGGACGGACCTTACTTTTACTTTCGAAAAATCATAGAATTCAATTCCCACAATTGAAGCATAACAACACAATTTGATTGAGATTATAATGCATATAATATCATAATAGAAATAGGGTGTACACTAACGTACCTCGGTCTTGATTTCCTTCTTGCTTTGTGCGACTCGAACTCTCCTCCTTTATCCCTATACATTAACATGTTTACATTAAAATCTTTTCATTCCATTCTTACTTGTCACTACTACTTTTGGGATAAAGCATCATAACTCATTATAAGTGTTATGTACATACTTAAGACATGATTATCATATATGTGATTCAAGTCAAAAGTGCAGAATTTCTAGTTGTGGCATTTTATCGAACACTTGGCGTGCGTACTACTAACAATGCATCATGTACAAGTGTTCAATTCATAATCCTACTAGTTCTTATCATAATTCAACAAAAATCATAATTTCACATAGTATTCATCCTTTTAACAGCCTATTTATCAAAGATAAAATTCAAGCATGTTTCCATCACAACATTCTAACAATTGCTACTCCTACACATTAATCATTCATCATCATCATTTCACACAAGTGGGGTTTTTCCTACTTAAAACACTAAGATGAGTAATCTCAACATAATCCTTGTTCTATAGTGCTAATCTAACTGAAAATCATTCAATTTCTCATTTAACTTCAAGATTGGGTAAAACCCACTTTCTTCATAATCACCAAATCTCAAAATTCGACTTACCGTTTGTTAAGAAAGGTTAAATGGTCGAGAATTGAGCTTCATGCATCAACTAAATCTTGAAATCCCTTATCAATTGCTGGATTTTTGATCAACTAGGGTTTACCCCTTTTTTTTCCCTTCTGGTCGTCGAACTCCAACACACCCAGATGTGTGTTTTTGAGTTTTTTGTTATTACTATAACTCATCTTTCCATTTTACCACATTCAGCCCCCTTGTAATTTGTAATGGTTTATTTTTAGACATTTTCCATTCTTTTTCACAAGCTTAGTCCCTCTAATAACTTAGATTGTTTATTTGTCAAATAACCTTCCTTCTAGTCAAGTTACTAACATAAATACTTAACTAGGTCAAATATAACAATACTAGATATTTTAGGTAACATAAATGATTTGCATATTTTGGGGTGTTACAAGTCTACCCCCCTTAAAGGAGGTTTCGTCCCCGAAACCTTTCTCATCCCAACTAGACCACTTCTACTCTTACTTTTTCATCTATTCATTCACGATGCTTAATACAACATAGACGCATTCGGAATCTTGGCAAGAGTTTCATTCATGCATAAACGTATTTGTACGCATTGTCCCTCCTTTCTTAAATCAAGTAAATTACTTTCATAATCACATATATGTCAGAATTTGATCCAGAGCTCTTATTAGTGTCGTTTTCACTTTATAATGCTAGTTCCCAGCATACATCATCACTAGCGGTTCGTTCATTGAAATTTATTCCCAATGTATACTATTGGTCGTACAAGCTTATGCTTACGGCTTGTTTCTACCTTTCTAAATAAGCGTAACGTATTCATACATTTACTAATATAAATAAATCGATTTATTTCATTCCGCACACGAATCATGCACTATATAATTTATTATGGTAATCGTGAGCAACCCCATTATCCCATTACTAACGTTCTTCTAATTTCTTTCTTGTTCACATGAGGGCTTAACATAACATTATACGTATTCTATAAACATTTAATGACTTAGTGGTACTAATACAAAACTACCCACTTCCTAATTACCTTTTCATACTTAATACGAGTATAAGGCATCATTCTACGGTTACTACCGTCACTTGAACTAATTACCAATTTGAGTTTAGCCTCAAATTTAATCATTCGCACACTTTATTATTAGCTTCTTGCATGAACTACTCATGATAACAACTGGGTATGTTGTGTACGAGCACCATACTAGCGTTTAACCAATTCAGCTCAACTTTCATTTAAGGCCTTTAAATCTCCCTCTTATTGACATTCATACCTTCTCACGCTGACCATTATAGGTCGATCATTGTATACCATATCATAATTATTCTACCATTCATTTAGTTCACACTTACAAATAAATCTACGGATTCTTAATCATCAATTAAGAATTAAACATTTTACTAACCTCGCCTTCAATGCATAATTCGGTTATCCGTGCGCCGGATCGATCCGCTTCTTTATATGTACCAGAATTGGTCTCATCCATTCATGAAATATGCTCCCACTCGTGGGAATCTTTCTACTAGCTTCATTACTATCATCTCACTAAGAATCCTATAATATTTGTCTATAATAAACAGTTAGCACCTAACCCTTCATAACTGCGTCCTACGGGGCGTTAGTTCGCCCATTACCTCCTTCACAATTTTCTTACGTACATGCTAAAACATCTCATACATTCCATTTCTTACATGCAATCCTTTCTTTTTATTGGTTATTTCTCCAACTTTCGCAGTTTGACCTTTCAAGATCTGACTAACACCCCCTCACCTATTGTGGTTGTATCGAGGTACACGTTCGTATCTTATACTTGCATAATTGCAAGGACTTCATTTATTTCGTTTGACTTTTCGGAAGTCTAACTGTAAATGCATTCTTACATATGGGTATCAGTTGTCCCATTCTGACGCATCATTCTCTAGTCGAGCCCTAAGCTCCTATTAAAAATATAATCTTTTTATACGTATCTGACGCGGGTCAAAACCCTTGACTCGCTATTTATACTTTGCGACGGTTAATGCTTTCCAAACTGCGACAAAGCATGCCCAAACATTATGCTCACCTATAAGTAATAGACTTGACAAACCGAACAATAAATACCGGGTTCAAATGGCAATCGCCATTTGACCCGTATAACTTATTTGAGTTTAGTACTTGTTTTTTTTTTTTTTTTTTTATTCTCACTTGCTTAATCCGTCTTCACTTACGGATTCGAACTTTTAATTTATTACTTTTCATTCTTATCTTTCTCTCTTATATTGACCCGGTCCCTTAAGAAACGTTAGACCCCTTTTTACTTGCTTGTCTGGACATAAGTGAGATGATTCTCGTGTTTTTCTCGAGCTTCGGTCAATACATGACCATCCCTTAATATACCATTTCTATTTGTTCGTTCACCGTATTTGGTGTTAATTCACCTACGTTCTCTAACGTGTCTCTACTAATGAGCATCCTACATTACACATTGTATTTCTTACGTAATACTTCTAGCATTTGTAAGTAATTGTTATTTACTGTCTTCTACAATATAACCTTATAAGGTCAACCACCACCCAGTACTTTTTGTAAATAAGTATTGCAGTACATGTTGTACTTACTTTCAATTAGAACATCTTTACAAAATGTCTTTAGATAACATCCCAACTAATATTCTTTCCATACCTTTCATCAACATTGCCAAGTTTTCATTCCCGCCTTAGAACTTCTCAACTAAAATTTATGACCGATTTACCCTTATAATGAGGTCTTATCGGTTTAACATTATGTCAACAATTTCAACAAAACATACCATAACATTTCTAATTTATTTATACATTTTACTTTGATTTCGAATATGCAAACATGTATACACCTTCATGTAGATAAATTCGAAATGATTGCAAAATCACTTACCTTTAGTGTTCACGTTCATGCTTGCCTCATTGCTTCCTCTTACCCCGTTTGCCATCCATACTTGAATCAACTGACGAGATTTTCATCCTTACATATTATTACATTCGTAACATTGTTAGCTTATGTGAGCATACATACAACTATTCATTTTCTTTCCATTCATACGTTAATTGACTTTCGTTAATCAAATTTCGTATAAACGAGACATTTATTAATAGTTCTCTCATTTCAAATCCATACAACTAATCTATCATCAAGCATAACACGTAAATCACTTAATACATACTACATTAACTCTTTACTTTAGCATTTGTGTCTAATGACCATTTCATGATATCCCTATTATGTTGACTTTTAGATAGTCAACTGTCTTGCTTACACACTTCAAACTTTTGAACAAGTAATCATCTAAATATGATAGACCGTAATATTAATATTCTTCGTATTTCATACATACAATTTACGTAATCCTCCAAACAATACACATATATGCATTCACTTTCACGTACTTTCACGTGCTAATGCTTCATGATTCTACAAATAGTAAATATCATTCAAGTTAACTATATAACATAATTCCAACGTATCCTTTACTAATAAGCTCGTATGATTCGCATTTAGCACATATTCGCCTCTTAATCGTAACAAGGCAAATCATTAAATACACATAAGCATCACACCATTCAAGTACAAGGTACAAGCCTCTAATGCATAATTCTGATCAAAGCATACGTTCATCTGAATTTTCATAAAAATTCCATCTAACTCACATTCTTCAAATTATTTTCACCACTAATCTCATCATCATTTTTTTTATATATTCATTTATTAAAAATTCAGGCTCCTTTACATATCCCAGTACTTTAGTCTATATTTACTTCCTTCATTATTCATTATCATACGTTTCCAACTCCACTTTATGCATTCGTCATTCATCTCATGCCATTCCATACGTTACATTCGACTTTCATAAATTTTACTTTATCGCCAACGACCTACATAACTTTACATAACTTTTTATATCTTCTAATAACTTGACAAGAGCATAAAACGGGCATTTCTGAGAAGTATGGGAACTTAAATTATAGTTCACAAGCTTTCAACACAGTTCACATTTTCGTCCCTGATTACTATATTCGTAATCATACATATCAATTTTTAACTTTCTAAGTTCTCATCATTCATTTCATACCTTTGTACACATCACATTCATCTTTATAAATTTTATCCCAATACTATCATTCATTCTACCCTTACATACTTGTTTTGCCTCATAAAAGACTTAACGGGACCGTGAATCGAGCTTTCGGAAGGTACCATTAGTTAAAATTAGGAAAAACAAAAATTTCATCGGATTGGTTTGCGCATGCCGTCGGCGACGGCCTTGCCTCCCGTCGGCGACGGGCTCCAGAATATGGCGTCGGCCACTATTGCCCGTCGGCAAGCAATTAGGGTGTCGGCAACATGGGGGGCGTCGGCGACGGCCTCCCGTTTGCTGATTTCGCTGCAGACTTGATTTAGTTGTTCCGACCATTTCCCGGGTCCGTTTTCAGCCACAGGGGTCCAGGGACTTCTCATTTTACCCGCCTTATTACTTCTTAGCATGCATAACTTTAAAACTTATACCGTAACACACTGTACGCACTTATATTAAACAAAAAAAAAACTTAAATTTTTACCTCATTGGCGATCTTGGAGCGAGCACACTTTCGAATGAGCCGTCAGTTTGAGTTCAAGCATCACATTATATGCTCGAATCCCTCAAACCTCGGCTCTGATACCAACTTGAAACACCCTTATTTGCGTCTAGAAGTAATGACATCCAAAAGACGCTAAAAACATAAACTTTTAAAATGTACAAATCTTTCACAACTTAAAAGGTAAAAACGCTAGTATCATTAACACGTGATTTTAACGAAATTTGGGCATGACCCGTCCGTAAGACGAGTGTATCCCTGTATTAACCATCAACAAACAAACAAGTTTACGACCCGTTCGACTAGACACGACTAAGACCATACACCAAGTATTAACAAGTGTAACTACTAACAATGTCATACAAAAAAAAACGGACATTTGACCCAAAACATTAATACATAATAGCGGAAGCGCTTGATGTTCATAAGGTGTGCATATGCTCGCTCCAATTTGCCAAGTCGCCTACATTTAGGATTTACCTACATTTGACATAACAAATAGGTTAGTATTTCGCCACTAACAATTTTCGGTAATAAACCCATTTATTTCTTTTTTCGGATAAGCATAAATTAATTACTTTACTAACCGTTAAACGGTTCCTTACAAGCTTGTCTCAAATAGAGGCTATGCATACTTCACTTAACGTACCCGTTAGGAACGGATACTAGCATCATTACATCACCTTTATTCGATTTGTTCGTAATGAACATTCATAGTCATTTCATTCTTACATTATACCCCGATCCGAGAAAGACGGATCGGGTAGGCTTTCGTCCATTGCATACATAACTTCCCATACCCGGTTCAACTAAAAGAACCGGATATGATGCATTATCTTTCATAACTTCTTCATTCCTTACAATCCGTTAGGACGGACCTTACTTTTACTTTCGAAAAATCATAGAATTCAATTCCCACAATTGAAGCATAACAACACAATTTGATTGAGATTATAATGCATATAATATCATAATAGAAATAGGGTGTACACTAACATACATCGGTCTTGATTTCCTTCTTGCTTTGTGCGACTCGAACTCTCCTCCTTTATCCCTATACATTAACATGTTTACATTAAAATCTTTTCATTCCATTCTTACTTGTCACTACTACTTTTGGGATAAAGCATCATAACTCATTATAAGTGTTATGTACATACTTAAGACATGATTATCATATATGTGATTCAAGTCAAAAGTGCAGAATTTCTAGTTGAGGCATTTTATCGAACACTTGGCGTGCGTACTACTAACAATGCATCATGTACAAGTGTTCAATTCATAATCCTACTAGTTCTTATCATAATTCAACAAAAATCATAATTTCACATAGTATTCATCCTTTTAACAGCCTATTTATCAAAGATAAAATCCAAGCATGTTTCCATCACAACATTCTAACAAATGCTACTCCTACACATTAATCATTCATCATCATCATTTCACACAAATGGGGTTTTTCCTACTTAAAACACTAAGATGAGTAATCTCAACATAATCCTTGTTCTATAGTGCTAATCTAACTGAAAATCATTCAATTTCTCATTTAACTTCAAGATTGGGTAAAACCCACTTTCTTCATAATCACCAAATCTCAAAATTCGACTTACCGTTTGTTAAGAAAGGTTAAATGGTCGAGAATTGAGCTTCATGCATCAACTAAATCTTGAAATCCCTTATCAATTGCTGGATTTTTGATCAACTAGGGTTTACCCCTTTTTTTCCCTTCTGGTCGTCGAACTCCAACACACCCAGATGTGTGTTTTTGAGTTTTTTGTTATTACTATAACTCATCTTTCCATTTTACCACATTCAGACCCCTTGTAATTTGTAATGGTTTATTTTTAGACATTTTCCATTCTTTTTCACAAGCTTAGTCTCTCTAATAACTTAGATTGTTTATTTGTCAAATAACCTTCCTTCTAGTCAAGTTACTAACATAAATACTTAACTAGGTCAAATATAACAATACTAGATATTTTAGGTAACATAAATGATTTGCATATTTTGGGGTGTTACACGGTGGTACTCCGCGTGTGGATTTTTGGGGGTGTGACATATGTGTTTGTTGTTCAAAAGAAAAACGGAAAGTGGAGGGTATGTGTCGATTTTACTGATTTAAACAAGGCATGTCCCAAGGATCCTTTCTCATTACCCCACATTGACTCCATGGTGGATGCTACCGCGGGTCATGAGTTGTTGACTTTCATGGATGCTTCATCTGGATTTCAGTAAATTCAGATGGAACCATCTGATCAAGAGGATACAGCCTTTATGACCCCAACTGGTATCTATTGTTATATTGCTATGCCATTTGGACTAAGAAATGCAGGTGCCACCTACCAAAGGCTAGTCAATATGATGTTCAAAGAACAAATTGGACACACTATGGAAGTCTATATAGATGACATGGTGGTCAAGTCCAAGAGAGCTGAGGATCACCTTAGAGATTTGGAAGGAGCATTTGATATCCTTGACAAATTCAATATGAAATTGAATCCTTCCAAGTGTCACTTTGGTGTCAAAGCAGGCAAGTTCCTAGGCTACATGGTGACTAAAAGAGGCATAGAGGCAACTCCAGAGCAAATCAAGGCGATTGTGAATATTAAATCTCCTGCCAATGCCAAGGATGTGTAAAGGTTGACAGGGAGGATCGCAACCTTGAACAGGTTCATCTCAAAGTCATCAGAGAAATGCAAGGAATTATATGACATCCTGAGAAAGAACAAGAAATTTGAGTGGACTGAAAAGCATGAGAATGCTCTCAAAGCCCTTAAGGATTACCTATCCTCAGCTCCAGCCTTAATGAAACCGGAAAAAGGGGATATATTATCCTTATATTTGGCAGTCTCTTCTAAGGCAGTAAGTGCAGTCCTTGTTAAGGATCCCGAAGGTACACAACATCCTGTATATTATGTAAGTAAAAGTTTGCTTGATGCTGAATCCAGGTATTCACATTTAGAAAAACTTATCCTTGCTTTAATTATGGCATCTACTAAATTACGCCATTATTTTGAAACTCATGCTATTATTGTTAGAACTAACTTTCCAATTAAGAATGTTCTCAGGAAACCTAAAATGTCAGGAAGGATGGCTAAATGGGCAGTAAAACTTAGTGCTTATGATATAAGATATGAGCCAAGAACTGCCATTAAATCCCAAGCCTTAGCTGACTTTGTGGCTGATTTCAGTAGTGATCTACAAAGGGAAGCTGAGTTAGAAGTTCAACAGCTTGAAGAGACTAAGGATCCTTGGATACTCTTCACAGATGGGGCTTCAAATATCAAGGGAACTGGGCTAGGAATACTACTAAAATCGCCACAGGGGGACATAATACCCTACTCAATAGCTTGTGAGTTTCAAATTACTAATAATGAGGCTGACTATGAAACCTTGATAGCTGGTTTGCAAATTGCCAAGCACATGAGGATCAGGTATCTTGAGGTACATGTAGATTCATTGTTAATTACTAATCACTTTAATGGATCTTATGTTGTTAAAGGTGAAAGACTAATCAAATATTTAGAGATAGTCAAGAAATTGGCAGACTCTTTTGCTTCTTTTAGTTTGACACAGGTACCCAGGGAAGAAAATGCAGAAGCTGATGCATTGGCCAATCTTGGATCATCATTAAAGATTCCAGAGGATATTAAAATTCCCACCATCCATATTTTGGCTCCTGCTATTGAGGATCACACAACTATGGAAATAGTAGAGGATGTTGCAATCATACCTAGTGATGGTGCACAATCACATTCAGGATCCTGAATCCTCCCAATCATGAGAAATATACAACATGGAGAGATTCCTACAGGAGAAAACCCCAGAGCTTTCAAAGTCAAGGTATCTAAATTTATAATATTAAATAACATGTTATATAAACGATCTCTTGCAGGTCCATATCTAAGGTGTATAGAGGATCCTGAAATTCAAGAAGTCCTAAAGGATTTCCATGAAGGAGATTGTGGAAACCATACTGGGGCAGAGCATTGTTTTCAAGGATCCTTTGGACAGGATATTATTGGCCTACTATGAAGAAGGATGCTGTGGATTATGCCAAGAAATGTGATGCTTTTCGGAGACATAGTAATATCCTTCATCAACCAGCAGAGCTCCTGTATCCTATATCCTCTTCTTGGACATTCATGAGATGGGGAATGGATATAGTTGGTAAACTTCCCAAGGCAACAGGAGGAAAAGTGTTTATGCTTGCTATGACTGATTACTTTTCCAAGTGGATAGAGGCTGAAGCCTTTGCTCAAGTCAGAGAAAAAGAAGTGATATCCTTTATTAAAAGAAACATTATTACCAGATTTGGTATTCCTTCTGAAATTGTTTGTGATAATGGATCCCAATTCATTGGGAGTATAACTACTAACTTTTGTGACAGCTGGGGGATTAAGATGATAACATCAACACCAGTCCACCCACAAGCTAATGATCAAGCAGAATCATCCAACAAGATCATCCTCAACAACTTGAAGAAGAAGCTTGGATCCAAGAAAGGAAAATGGGCAGTAGAGCTACCATATGTGTTATGGGCTGATAGAACAACTCCCAAGAATGCTACTGGACAGACTCCATTTTCTTTAGTGTTTGGAGCAGAATCAGTGATCCCTACAGAGATGGTGGTTCCTACTGCTAGAACAAGCATCCGTGATCCTGAAGGAAATGCTGAAAACTTGGTTCAAGACTTGGATACCATAGAAGAACTCAGGGATTTGGCAAGGATAAGATTGGCTAGCTATCAACAAAGGATGGCTGGAGCTTATAACAAGAATGTCAGGATCAGAAAGTTTCAAGTTGGTGACATGGTGTTGAGGAAATCATTCCAAAATACCACAAATCCTGCTGATGGCAAGTTAGCACCAAAGTGGGAAGGCCCCTATCTTATTGAAGCTGAAGCAGGAAAGGGGCCATATTGGTTATTAACAATGGAAGGTGATTTGCTACCAAGAGCTTGGAATGCTATCCATTTGAAGCGATACTTCATGTGAGAAGGATCTAGGATCCTTGGCCATCTTCATATCTGGTATACATTAAGGATCCTTAGAGGATATATGATCCTCATTCTGGTAATGATCTGATTCTAATTTATTTAATCGTTTACTTTATTTTATTACAAGGAGAAGGATCCATGATCCTTTATCCTTTTTTCACTAAGTTCTAAGTTTTGCAGAAGACTGATGCATCCTTCACATAGGATCAAGTATCCACAGAAATCTCCTAAGTTTTATGGGCTTGTCCCCAGTTTTATGGGTTTATCCCCAGTTTTTGGGCTTGTCCCCAGTTTATGGTATCCACTACCTTTGCCAGTAGCGCATGATTATCCTTGTGCAGTTAAAGGCAATGGGACCAGTACCCGCTTTAGGGGCTGACAATTTCATTGTACTGGCTGTATTCAGGATCCTAAGTATAATGGTAGACGTACCATACATCCGTTCCTAAGGTTTCTAACGTTTTCACGTTAGCTAAGGTTTTGGCATTTTCATGTCACTAAGTTTGGATAGTCGCTAGTGAGGGCCATACTCCAGTTTACACAAGATCCTTTGGGCTTGTCCTCAGTTTTTTGGGCTTGTCCCTAGTTTATTGGGCTTGTCCCCAGTTACTAACTTTTCGTTTTACGTTGGCTTAGTCCCAAGTTATGTTCTAATTCAGGTTTCCAAAGCTAAACAGTTAAGGATCCTAGATCCTAACCTTTTACTAGGATTTTTCTTTTGGTTATCTCAATTGTAAGTATCAAGGTTTAGGATCCTAACTTGGATTCTCTGGTATGATCCTTATTTACCTTAACTTTATTCTTGATTTATCTAACCCTTATTCTTTGACAACAGGATATATGA
The DNA here is from genome assembly GCA_030545235.1 of Helianthus tuberosus. Lineage (NCBI taxonomy): Eukaryota > Viridiplantae > Streptophyta > Magnoliopsida > Asterales > Asteraceae > Helianthus > Helianthus tuberosus. Next base: position 23,831 of record JARYGA010035869.1, on the reverse strand, counting down.
TCCTAAAATTATCTCACTTTTTGAACTTTTCGATTATAGGATATTTGATCCTTGATCATATCCTAAACTTTTTGACATAAGCTAATATACTTTCATTATTAACTTTTAAGTTCAAAGGAGTATGCAATGGTAATTGAAAGGTAAATAGATACATAATGAACAACACAAGATAAGCCAAAAGATTAAAGTTTTATTTATTTATCAAAAGTTAAACCCTTCAAAGGTTGTCAAAATTACCTACCCCAAGCATCTACCAGCAATACGTGGCTCGTCCGCTGGGGTAGGTAAAGGTTGTCCATACTAAAAGTTCGATAAGTGCAGGAAATAAAAGGCGAGGGGCACCAAAGGCTTCATCCTCCACAAACAGAAGGACCCATCCACCTTTGTTACCCCTATTGTTTGAAGGATTAATAATCCTTAAACCCTAATACTATTGTTCACCATACAAACCATTGTTTAAAACACCAACAAACAAAAAAACTACCAAGTCATAAAAAATGGGCTCCGGCCACGTCTAGAATGTTCCATCATCGCCCATTTCTGCAGCCTACACCTTCGCTGTATCATCACCACCAGCCGCTCCTTCCACAGGATCCTTCAGCCCACTGCTACCAGCCTCGATTGCCAAGACCTCCTCAGCTTTCTCTTCATCATCCAGCTCCGCCAACTTTAGCTTCCAAGCCTCCTGATTCCAGGAAGACCTGTCAAAAGAAGGATCCTCAGCCTCCTTTGCCATTTGAAGCTTGATCTTGAGCATGGCGATTGTAGCAGAGAGCTTTGCCCCTTCCATCACCTCCTCCTTCTCCTGCTGAGCTGTGATTTGGGTCAAGACCAGCTCCTTTTTCACCAGACTGAGATCCTTCTCGAGGGAAGAGATTGTCTTATCTTTGGCCAGGAATATCTTCTGGAGATCCAGGTTCTTTTGCTCAGCCTCTTCAAGATTGTTATCCAGGAGCATTTGGATCTCAGCAAATTTCTGCATAAAACAAGCACATGGTAAGGATCCGTTATCCTCAGAAAGGGAAGATCAGACTTAAGGATTCAAGATCCTTACCTCAGAAACATACTCCTCAAACTGGTGTTGGATGAGAAGAAGGCCTTCAAGGGGTTCAGAGGTTTTTCTTTTCTTTGCACCCTTGCCCTTCGTGCTGGCACCCTTAGGATTTGGGATGCTGGGACTGGCAGCAAGTTGTTTCTTGATGGACTTGGAGGAAGCAAATGCGTCAAGGTCACTGACACTGAACCTGGAAGCTGATCTTGAGGATTTACCAGCGCCTACAAATGTCAAACACAGATAAGTATTTATATTCTACATTCATTTAAACATTTATTTATTCATACATGGATTCGAATACTTACTTGACATTGTGAAGGATCCGGAAGATGCTTCTTGTGAATCCTTTGCCTTGATTTGAAATGTCCTTACAGCAGGATCAAGCCTCCAGAAGGCAGCAAGTCTTTCTTTTGTTGCAGGGGTTTCTTGAATGTGCGAGATTGAGATAGCTGCACAACAATAACACAAAGAAGGATCAGTTATCCTTAAAAATAAAAGAGTCCTATTATGATCCTTGTCTAAGGATCCCGTATCCTACCATGGGTGATCCACTTTTTAGGGAGATCTTTCCCATCTGGGATTGAGTCCCTCCTAACAAAAAAGAACTGGTTCCTCCAGTGGGTGTCATTTTTGGTGGTTTTGAGGATTGGATGAGGCTGACCAGGTTTATGTTTAAATAGAAAGCGATGAGATCCGTGGCTAACAAGGTTATACATTTGACTCAACTCAGACATCCCAATGTCAACACCCTCTTGCTCTATGATGTTTTCAAGGGTATAAAGTACTCTCCACATCATGGGCATGGCCTGTATGTAGCACATGCCCGTGAGTGTGAAGAAGGATTGGGTTAAAACATGGAAAGGATAAGAGAACCCTATCAGAAAAGGGGTAGCTGGAAAGGTGACCCAAGTGTCAGAAACACAATCACTCTTCATTGAATAGTCGAAGGATCGGTAAAATGGCAGAGCTCCAACGAAGGGTTTTTGGTAACACCTTGGCTTTTTAAGGGGCTGTCCTTCTTAGGATCCTTGGCTGGTGAGGATCGGAGAACCATCTTCGCCATGCATGCTCGAGAATAGAGGATCAGAAGAAGAAAATTTAGAGAGAAGGGAGAAGAGAGATACCTGTTTGATCTCCGGATGAAGATTTAAAGGAGTGAAATGCTCGAATTTAAATGCATATTAATCCTTATCTCTAACTCTGAATTTATAATGATGATTTTGTAGGTAGTCTTATCGCTGACGTCATGTTGCAACGGCTAGTCCGATTGCAATGGCTATATTTACGTTAACTGATTCGTTTGTGATAAGGCAGAAAATATAACTCATTTAGTTATATTTAATTCCTCATATTTTGGGGGCAATTGTTAGGGATGGATTTTCACAGTCTATGGATCACGGATCCTCAAGTGCAGCCAGGATCACGGATCCTCAGTTCAGTTTTGAATTAAGGATCATCAGAAGACGTTGCAGGATTAAGGATCCAGGATCCTTATTATGATCTTTATACTAACAATTGTTTCCATTATGTTTGAACTTGTTTTGTAGGAGTATACGAGTGGGACTTGGTCTTGCCGAGATTCCAGGGGAATATGCTCCATTATTCTGCACGTGCATGGCCTTTGTGACCATTATGGAGGTCGTGGGAAGCTAGCATCTTTTGCGGATTGCTAGTTAGCTAGATTATTTCTATTTTTTAAAGGGGATAACAAGCTAGATTAGATAGAAGAAGTTAGCAAACACACACTGCTCGAGAACTCTCTGCAACTTATTGGCGATTTCACACTTATTACACACTAGTGATCCTTGTAACTAGCTTGTTGTCATCCCGATTTGTAACATCATTTTGTTTAATATAGTTGGTGATCGGTAGTTTCAATCACCCGAGGTTTTTTGTGCCGGAGATCATACATTGATCAAGGGCTTTTTCCTCGTATAAATCCTTGTGTCCAATATTCATTTCATTCATGCATTGTTCATACATTTGTTCACTAATTCAAGCATCACACCTCACAAAATCAGATTTGGTTGCATTATCCTTGTGTGATTTTTGACCCAAACACTAATAACAATGGATTTTGTTACTAAGTTACCCAAAACTAGGAAAGGTAACGATGCAATCTGGGTGATTGTAGATCGATTAACCAAATCAGCTCATTTCCTACCAATAAAGGAAACCTTTTGGCATGGAAAGATTAGCTAAATTATACGTAGACGAGGTAGTAACCCTACATGGAGTTCCACTCTCAATTGTGTCAGATAGGGATAGTTGTTTCACTTCGGATTTCATACAAGCATCAATGTTGTCCCATTCGAAACACTTTATGGACGAAAGTGTCGAAATCCAGTATGCTGGGCAGAAATAGGAGAAAGTCAATTATCAGGTCCCGAGATTGTGCAAGAAACCACCGATAAGATAACTCAAATAAAAGAAAGACTAAAAACAGCTCGAGACCGCCAGAAGAGTTATGCAGACAATCGACGTAAACCGTTAGAATTCCAAGTTGGGGAAAAGGTACTATTGAAAGTTTCTCCTTGGAAAGGGGTAGTTCGATTCAGTAAGAAAGGAAAACTAAGTCCAAGGTACATGGGACCATTTACAGTTACCCAACGAATAGGACCAGTTGCCTATCAATTACAATTACCAGAAGAGCTAGCCGGGGTACATGATGTGTTTCATGTATCTAACCTCAAGAAGTGTTTATCTGATGAATCAGTGGTAGTACCTCTTCAAGATATAGAGGTAGATGAAAAGTTAAAATTTGTTGAGAAACCTCTTCAAATAGAAGACAGAAAAGTTAAACACCTCAAACACAAGAGATTGGTGCTAGTCAAAGTAAAGTGGGATTCGAAAAGAGGACCTGAGTACACATGGGAACTGGAATCGGAAATGAAGCGAAAATATCCTTACTTGTTTCAATAAATCTCGAGGATGAGATTTTAAATAAGGTGGGGAGGATGTAAGGACCTGTACAAAAACACCCTAAAACACTCCGTAAGTAAAAAACCCGAACCCTTAAAACCCTAAATTTATGAAAAATAAAGAAAAACAAATTTTATTAGTCGGTCGCGGGCCGCAAAAGAATTAAGGTGGGTCTACGCGGGGCGCGACAACCCTGCAATCTCCAGATAATGATCAAGGCCACGTGTCGCACACGTGGCAGGCCTAGGGTGTGACACAGCAGCCCTAGCCGTAGCTAGGGTGGCCCTCGCGGGCCGCGAAGGATATCCCTTCAGGCTTAAGCGGGTCGTGAGGAACTCAAAATTCAGCTATAAATAGAACGTTGCATGGGCAGGCTTCTGTGTTCGAAAATTTCCTTTCTAAAACGCCATATTCTGCTCAAATAACAACTAATTAGTGTCGAGATGCTGCTACGATAACAGGGTAATAACTCGATCACTGCTACGATACAATGTCCGATCGATTAAAACCGATCCGATGGATGTTTAGGTGCTGCCCGAATCTTGGGCTATACTTTGTCATTCGTCGTGAGGGTTTCAATCTCGTGAGTTATCGTAAATGTTGTATTAAGTTACTAACCTAGTTTTGTTTGCATTATTTAACTAGGTTACCAAGCTTAATCAGTAGGCAGACTCTGTGTCACACCCCCCAAAATCCACCTGCGGAGTATCACCGCTTGGAGGCGTGACTGACCAGGATCAAGCCACCAATCATATTGAACATCATATGTAAATAAAAATAAAACCCAACACAATATAATTGGTGTCCAAACAAAACGTAATTTAAGTTGTAAGCGGAAGCAAAATGTTTAAAACAAAGTGTAAGTTCAAATATATCAACTGTTTAACATGACATAAGACTATCCATGTCCCACAACGTCCACGCCTCCTCGTGCAAGCTCCAAAAGTATCTAACGACCTGCAAGGCATGTAACAACAAATCAACAACAAAGTTGAGCGAGTTCACAGTTGGTGTTCATTATTAAGTTGTTTCAAAACCAAGAGTTCATTTGTAAGTTGTAAGTTAATCCGTTTACCCTGTTTCCCAAACATATCCATAGTTGGTGGGGGCTTCCCCATGTTAACCACTAGACCTGTTTACCATATCGACCACTGACTAAAGTAAGTTGGTGCCCTAATGTCAATGTCTATCATCATTGACGTGCCCAGATCCATTAGTTCACGCCCGTCCTCTGCGGCACGGTGTGAGGCTTGTCAAACCTAAATAGCGCTATCTAACTAATGACCCGCTCGCCATTGGCCCGACGATTAAGTCGATATAAAAATGAGGGACTTCATGATAGAGAGTTTTGGTCTAGTATCCGTGTTGTCACCCTTCAGTAAAGAGGGTGTGTACGTAATCCCCAAACCAGGAGACTACGCAGGTTCCGATTAAGTTCTTAGTATGTGTTGTCACCCTTCAATAAAGAGGGTGTGTACGTGTTCCAAACCAGGAGATCACGCAGTTTCAGTTTAAATCCTTTACCCATTCCCAACCCTTGGGAATCCCATGCCTTGTGGAAAGTGTGAACTCACCTTAGTTTTGCTCGGTATGACTAGTTTCTTGTTTAATGGTTGATCAAACACGCCCTAACATTGGTACTAGTAACAATCAGTATCGAGTGCCCATACACTAGATATTTCACATACAACAACTCATGTATTCCTAATTCACTTATCACACAGTCAAAGTACATGTATCACACACATTTAATCCTAATCATACCAGTCAATCTATCAATCCAATATTGCCAAGAAATCACTTTAGTATGCATTCTGCTACTGAGTAAATTTGTTTCATGGTTCAATGCTTGCAAACATACACTAATTAGTCTTTTCCACACACAAGTATGTAACCCAAATCAGGTAAATTATTCATTTAGCATAGGTGTGACCTACTGAAACCCCTCGGCCCAATATTCTACAATTCCATTGCGGCTGACCCACTAGGCCCAACCCATTAACATGAGTCCATACGGCCCAGCCCAGACTAAATGTGATTTAGTTATAATGTCGCCCAACTAGCAGGCCCTGTTCCTGCGGTTCCTAGTTCTAAGGCCCAATCCGTTTTATTTTGTCAAATGGGGTGGCCCACTGATGTATACCTCAATTCAGTAACAATAATCTACTCACATATTTTAGCCTTATGTGACAAGTTATGATTTTTATTCAATGATTATTATGCTTCCATACCTAATCTAGTTCTATAAATCCTACATACAATACCATCATCATCAATACTTTTATTAAAACAATCAACAATGGCCGACAATCATGGCTGCACTTTCAAGGTATTTCACATGCACTATTAATTATCACTTACACATAATTATTTAATCATGCATGATCACAATAGCACATACACCTAACTGCATAACATCATCCCTTTTTATCATAACACATGAATCAATATACTCAGCACATAACCTACATCTTCTACCCATACACTATCCCACAATATGAAAATTAATAAGAGAATAATACTAACCGGAAGAACTGATTGGTCAAACTGTAAACTCGAACAGGGGGGTAGACCTGCTAATTGTGCGTATGAGATCTTGAGAGGGATGGAGTTTGTTTTGAGTTATTATTATCTAACCAATTAGCCTAATATAATGCATGAATTATATGCAATACAATATTAGGTCGGTTACAATTACCATTATCCTAATTGGGCTTAAGCCCACTCATTTGGACAAAACAATTCGAGGCTAAGCAGCTTCAAATCATTTGAAGGCAGCCCAAGCCTACACTCGACACATGACAAGCCCATTATAATCCCGTTATCTAATTAGAGTTGGACTCCAGTGATTAGCGGCCCAAAGGTACAAGTGACCGGTCCAATGTAACGACTAATAACGGTGGCCCTAATCATTGGTGTAAACTAATAAACACAACCATTGTACACAACCATTGCACGTTACGTTTAAGTTTAACAGAATTGTAAAAGACACAGAGTAACGTTACGGACCTCGAAAGGTTGGGTTGTCACATCATCCCCAACTTGAAAGAAATTTCGTCCCGAAATTTAGTACGTAGTTACTGGGGAAGCTAGTTAGGTTGCATGGTTTCCTGGGGTGTCATATCATTCCCCCGTTGATTTGGAATTTCGTCCCGAAATTCTGCAGTAGCTTCAGCCTCAGTAGTGGTTTCATTGTTTTCGCCATCAGCCGATTCCACAACAGGTTGGGTTTCAAGAAGCATCAGGGTTAAGCAGAACAGTGGCGAAGTGATTAGTCACCAAGAACACGTAGGCTACCATGTTGTTACAATCCCGGCGTCGCCCACGCCAATCCCTAATGTCCCTCTATGAGCATCATTTCCCGTGTTGTTGTACTCGTTGCGAGGATTTCCAGTACGACCGTCGTTCCCTTGGTTGTTGTCGTTGAATTTAACATTGGCCACTCCATGCCGTAAGCACTTTCACTTTCCATACTGTTGGTTACCATTACAAATACCTTGTTGTTGCCGTGACCGTTGCCTCTAATGCTGTTGTTTGAAACGAAGCTCTACGACTCTTCACCATCAAGGTCCATCTTTTCACATTCTGAGCCACGTCCTAACGCGTTACTCACTGTGCTGGCAGTCACACCTTCCATACTACCATCAGCTGTCCTCACTTATGCCCCGATTGATTCATAAGAGTTGACTCCCATGAGTTGCTGACAAGGGTTAAGGATTCGTTTGAAGCCAATTCGCTGGTGCTCATTGCCGGTAATCAGGGTCGTCAAAGTACTGAGGTCGGTAAAGTGCTACGCTCATCCTCCTGTCCATCGATGTTGCAAGTGGTTCGAGTAATACTCAGTATGTGGCGGGAGTGTTGCAGAAGTGATCGTACTTCAGAATCTGAGGCGTCAATACATGAGTTCCAACAAACGAAGAGGAAAAAAAAGAAAGGTATCGATCGATCATTCGACGCTGTGACATCCTACTCAGGGACGTTCGTATAAGCACCTAACATTCTACACAGTTCGCTAGGTGTTCAGATGGGTGTTTAGGTAATACTCGATAGCATCGAGATTCGAAAGGATCCAGAGATGAATGAAAAGTTCACATTCGAGTAGGGGACAATCACTGCTATGACCCCTATAGGTTTGTTATGTTTCACATCGGTCAAATAACGGAACGAAACCCCTTTTCCACTTGTCAAGGCTCACTGGGACTCGCATGCACCCCACATTATTATTATGTGTGCACCCACAATAATATTGCGATTTGCATGCTCATCTCAGTTCCTCCTAACTCATGTCAAATGGTTCCTCAAACTCAGATGTCAAACGGAGGTCGTCAATGTAATAAGATCACAAAAACCTAAGGACTATGGCATACTATCAACGCATCATAAGGTGAGCAAGCAATCCATGCCATCTTGCTATAGTGACGAGTGTGTGTTCGTGTGTTTCGTCATAAACAAATGTGTACTGTCACATCAAAGGAAACATGGGTGAGAGAGGTTCGCGAAAGTGCGATGACAGAAGAGAGTAAGCACACAAGTGTTTTCAAACAATAGTTGTTACGTTTATCTAAACATATCACGAGCAAAGTTCTATGTAACTAGCAAGTAGGCAATATAAACATAAATCATATCACCTATAGTGTGGAGTCTTGCACGTGGAGCGAAGCGTCGTTGTGGATCGTTGAGCACTGTACAGGTTATAGTCTGGTTTTATCAAAAAGCTTTTCCCCTTTTTAAAACCAAGTTCACTATAACCAATGGCTCTGATACCAATCTGTCACACCCCCAAAATCCACCTGCGGAGTATCACCGCTTGGAGGCGTGACTGACCAGGATCAAGCCAGCAATCATATTGAACATCGTATGTAAATAAAAATAAAACCCAACACAATATAATTGGTGTCCAAACAAAACGTAATTTAAGTTGTAAGCGGAAGCAAAATGTTTAAAACAAAGTGTAAGTTCAAATATATCAACTGTTTAACATGGCATAAGACTATCCATGTCCCACAACGTCCACGCCTCCTCGTGCAAGCTCCAAAAGTATCTAACGACCTGCAAGGCATGTAACAACAAATCAACAACAAAGTTGAGCGAGTTCACAGTTGGTGTTCATTATTAAGTTGTTTCAAAACCAAGAGTTCATTTGTAAGTTGTAAGTTAATCCGTTTACCCTGTTTCCCAAACATATCCATAGTTGGTGGGGGCTTCCCCATGTTAACCACTAGACCTGTTTACCATATCGACCACTGACTAAAGTAAGTTGGTGCCCTAATGTCAATGTCTATCATCATTGACGTGCCCAGATCCATTAGTTCACGCCCGTCCTCTGCGGCACGGTGTGAGGCTTGTCAAACCTAAATAGCGCTATCTAACTAATGACCCGCTCACCATTGGCCCGGCGATTAAGTCGATATAAAAATGAGGGACTTCATGATAGAGAGTGTTGGTCTAGTATCCGTGTTGTCACCGTTCAGTAAAGAGGGTGTGTACGTAATCCCCAAACCAGGAGACTACGCAGGTTCCAATTAAGTTCTTAGTATGTGTTGTCACCCTTCAATAAAGAGGGTGTGTACGTGTTCCAAACCAGGAGATCACGCAGTTTCATTTTAAATCCTTTACCCATTCCCAACCCTTGGGAATCCCATGCCTTGTGGAAAGTGTGAACTCACCTTAGTTTTGCTCGGTATGACTAGTTTCTTGTTTAACGGTTGATCAAACACGCCCTAACATTGGTACTAGTAACAATCAGTATCGAGTGCCCATACACTAGATATTTCACATACAACAACTCATGTATTCCTAATTCACTTATCACACAGTCAAAGTACATGTATCACACACATTTAATCCTAATCATACCAGTCAATCTATCAATCCAATATTGCCAAGAAATCACTTTAGTATGCATTCTGCTACTGAGTAAATTTGTTTCATGGTTCAATGCTTGCAAACATACACTAATTAGTCTTTTCCACACACAAGTATGTAACCCAAACCAGGTAAAAGATTCATTTAGCATAGGTGTGACCTACTGAAACCCCTCGGCCCAATATTCTACAATTCCATTGCGGCTGACCCACTAGGCCCAACCCATTAACATGAGTCCATACGGCCCAGCCCAGACTAAATGTGATTTAGTTATAATGTCACCCAACTAGCAGGCCCTGTTCCTGCGGTTCCTAGTTCTAAGGCCCAATCCGTTTTATTTTGTCAAATGGGGCGGCCCACTGATGTATACCTCAATTCAGTAACAATAATCTACTCACATATTTTAGCCTTATGTGACAAGTTATGATTTTTATTCAATGATTATTATGCTGCCATACCTAATCTAGTTCTATAAATCCTACATACAATACCATCATCATCAATACTTTTATTAAAACAATCAACAATGGCCGACAATCATGGCTGCACTTTCAAGGTATTTCACATGCACTATTAATTATCACTTACACACAATTATTTAATCATGCATGATCACAATAGCACATACACCTAACTGCATAACATCATCCCTTTTTATCATAACACATGAATCAATATACTCAGCACATAACCTACATCATCTACCCATACACTATCCCACAATATGAAAATTAATAAGAGAATAATACTAACCGGAAGAACTGATTGGTCAAACTGTAAACTCGAACAGGGGGGTAGACCTGCTAATTGTGCGTATGAGATCTTGAGAGGGATGGAGTTTGTTTTGAGTTATTATTATCTAACCAATTAGCCTAATATAATGCATGAATTATATGCAATACAATATTAGGTCGGTTACAATTACCATTATCCTAATTGGGCTTAAGCCCACTCATTTGGACAAAACAATTCGAGGCTAAGCAGCTTCAAATCATTTGAAGGCAGCCCAAGCCTACACTCGACACATGACAAGCCCATTATAATCCCGTTATCTAATTAGAGTTGGACTCCAGTGATTAGCGGCCCAAAGGTACAAGTGACCGGTCCAATGTAACGACTAATAACGGTGGCCCTAATCATAGGTGTAAACTAATAAACACAACCATTGCACACAACCATTGCACGTTACGTTTAAGTTTAACAGAATTGTAAAAGACACAGAGTAACGTTACGGACCTCGAAAGTTTGGGTTGTCACACTCTGTCCGTCTAAACTTGCAATGCGAGTCATTCTGTTTTTATCAAAGTTACTTTGTAAAATCCTAAATGTTTTCCAGTTGTAAGTATAGGGATTACGTCTTTGCAAATCTTTAATTACTGCCAGTAAGTGGGGGTATTGTACACATTACTACTGTGTTATCACTCTTAGGTGGGCGAACCTAATTAGTGATATGACCACAGTCATAGATCCGGTCGAGTGACAACTGGACCAGATAATTATAAGATAGGGGTAAATGTAAAAACTCTTAATACTGTAATTTATAACAATGTGTCGTTTTGTACAAATTGGATGACTCGCTAGTATTTCCCGCTGATCAAATCTTTTTAAAACATGTTTCAGGTGATTTACTGTGAACAAGGAAAAGTGCCGCGTAGCACTCCAGCTTGAACGAAGTGGCTCAATAAATAAATAAACATGTTTTCTTTTTGTAATTAGGGGATTTCCCAGTGAAATTCATTTATTGTAAAACTACGGAGTTTGTCCCGAAACTTGTAATAAAATAATCGGGTATTTTCAGTTTAAACGATCCTGTTAAAATTTCTGCTGCCAAATCAACCACCAACACCACGGGTTTCTGTCCCGCGGCTTCTGGACCGGGCAACTGGGTCGGGGGCCGTGACAGTTTGTATGTAGGACAACCCAGTCCCTTCGTGTGTATGTAGGACAATCCAGACCCTAATTGTAACTAGGACAATCCCGTCACTAGTCATGAAACTCATGCATGTTTCAAAAAGCGCGTATGTTTTTGTAAAACCGGTATGTGTAGCCTAAACCTTTCATAAACCATTTATGTTAGTTGGAATGCGTTTGTAACATGGTTTAAAAATATGTAATTTTTGTTCATCGAAATAATGTATGCTTTTGCAAAACTTGCATATCTTTCCACCCCCGAAAACATTTATAAAGCACTGGATCGATGACGAACATCAACATTGAACTTGAACAAGACGTGACACAACATAAACATAGAAAATGGAAAAGAAGATGTAGAAGAAACTAATTCATTCATAACAATTAACACATATTACATACCGAACAAGTATAAATCATCTTCTACAAGCTGGTTTAGATCACAAAGATCTAAACCCTATCTTTCTCTCACTAACACATTGTCTCTCTCTCTCACTAGAATGTGCACACCCGGGAGGCTTTGAAAGATTGCACAAAGCTTGCCCTAATCTATGCTATACAACACATATATATAGACTTGGGCCTAAACCTGGACAAAACACATTGCCCGGATACAAAAAAAATACAATAATCTGGAACAACATATTTTCGTAACAATCACATACACTAAGTAATCCGGAACATTAATCTGGAATACCGGATAACCCGGAACAATAGAAGTAGTCCGGAACGCCTGATAAACCGGAACTTCTGATAATCTTCGTTATCGTTGACTTTGACTTGGATTTCTGCTTTGGTTGACCAGCATTGATAAAACGATAGTTACCCGACAGGAACTGCACTTACAGACTCAGACTGAATGGGTTGTCCTTTTACCAGACACTCTCGCACCGGATACCTCCTTCTTTTAGGTAGGGCTCGAGTCTCATGGAAATCAAAGAAACAGTCGGTGGTTTCGTGATCATATGCCGAAGCTGAGTATCGGGCAATGGCTACAACCGTTAGTGAAATCTTATGGTTTCGATGGTTACTCACTGAACTTGATGCTGTACAAGCAGGCCTGAATCCGTTGTTTTGTGATAATGAAGCAGCTCGCCACATTGCCAATAATCTCGTGTTTCATGAACAGACCAAACATGTGGAAATGGATTGTCATTTTGTCTGAGAACGTGTTGAATCCAATGAAATCTCCCCAATAAACATTGAGTCGAATCACCAGGTGGCCGACTTGTTAACAAAACCGTTGGGTAGACAACAACTGAGCTTCTCACTCGCCGAGTTGGGCATTCCGAACCTCCATGCTCCAACTTGCGGGGGAGTATAGGAGTTTATTTATTACGTTTTTTTTATTATTTGCATATTTATCATGTACCGGTTTGGCGGTTTAGTAGGTCGGTTAGATAGGCTGGTTAGCTACTTTTTAGTATTGTTTTTGGCTTCTGCATATAACTCTGAACTCAGAACCTTTCTTTCTGAAATATATGAAAAACAACCTCAAATCACTTTTTCGTAGCACTCGATTTCTTCAATAATCTCTAAACCCACAAGGCCACAACTTTTTAGGTTGGGTGGTATGTTAAAATTTTGCTCCGAAAATCATAATTATGCATGAAAAATCTATCCACTTGAGAATAGCCTAGTGGTGTTGGTGAATTTAGATAGAGCTTATGATAGGAGAGGTTAGGGGTTCAATCCCCATGGTGAGTAACGTTAGCCATTAAAAAAAATGCATGAAAAATCTAGTTTTTAATAATATATAAATGAAGTATGCTTCTAAATTAAGATATATCGTATTGATTCTCAAATTTTTTATTCACTGAAATTCAAATTAAAATACAGATAAAACTAAATATGCAAGACAAGATAAAGTAAAATAAAACAATAATCAAAACTTATATGGTATGGAGATGTTGACACTGTCCTGCTCCTTTTGGCCTCTGGGTTACGTGTGGTGTATTATTGGGTCATGCTACCAGATAAAACAACTCATCAGCTAAATGTCAAATCGAGAGTGCTTCACATATCTATCGGATAAAATAAGCTGTACATTATTAATATATCTATTGGACAGTATTTAGTGCACTGATTAGTTTCTTTTGTCTCTTTCTTCTTGGTTTCACATAAATGGTTTCAGAATCAAATCATGTAATTAGGAAATAACTATTCAAAATCACATATTCACATCATAAATACATAATCAACTATTATTACGTAATTACGTAATCACTTAGTGCGGTTTCACATACTATAATGAAATCACGTAATCACGCAATGGGTATTCGAAATCACGTAGTCATGTGTTGGGTATTCGAAATCACGTAATCACGTAAAGGATATTCAAAATCATGTAATTTTTTTTGTAAGAAAACTATAGCACTAGGCTGCTCGAATTAAGTGATCGTTAATACAGTGTATTTAAAAAAAATATTAACGTATGAAAAAGTTATAGCCGTTTGAAAATCAATGTGGTAATGAATTCAAGTGAGAAAAGATCAAAATACCGTTTCTCTATTTGTTCCTTCAATTATTTGAAACTAAGATTTACAAAAATGTCTCATCCTAGCTTTGAGCCATTGATTTTAGAAGATATTGAACTTGTCTCCTACACTTCGTATAATAAATTATCTTGTATATGATCTCTTATCTATATATCATCTTATTTATTTCAAACATTTAACTTTCCTATTTTACTTTTTGAACTAATTACACTTTCGACATATCCAATTTTTTTTTAACCGCAAACAGAACAGTTAAAAAAGATAGCAGCGCCTAATACTCTAAACAGGAGAAAACACCCTCCCATTAAATTCAATATCGTCGACAACCAGTGGCGGACGTATAAAGTTTTTTTTTTAGAATTTGTTATTTATTTGTTCACTTGATTTTGTTATTTATTTAATCAATTATTCACTAGTTTTTTAAGATGTCGCTCTTCAAAATTCTGTGGTGATTTAGTGTCATTCGAGTATATGTATGCTACTCGCAAAAAAAGAGAATCACATATTATTATATAACATATAAAGAAGACTCTTCGTTGGCAACCCATGACACAAGGTTAGGCAAAAAACAAATCTCTTATTATCTTAGGGTGTCCGGGGCACCCTCGGTGACCCCATGCGGGGACCAATTTTGCCGAGCGGGAAGGTGCCGCCATCCAGGCGGGAAGCCAAATCGGGGACCAATTTCGGGGGGAAGACATCGAAGAAGGAGAGAGAAGGTGGGGCCAGCCTCATTTTCAACCAATGAAAAGTTTTTTTTTTTTTTTGAATAAAAAAACAAGTCACCTAATAGGGGAGTGCCGCCATCAAATTGGGGTGTTAGGGGAGTTTAAGAGGGGAGTTGACGTGGCACACGAGGATTGGTTATGCGTAAGAGAGGGGACTCCCCTCTTAGGGGAGTGCCCCGGATGTAAAACCTAGCCTAAATGTCATTGCAGACATGGCCAAGACGGTAAAACCTAGCCTAAATGTCATTGCAGACATGGCCAAGACGGTAAAACCTAGCCTAAATGTCATTGCAGACATGGCCAAGATGGTAAAACCTAGCCTAAATGTCATTGCAGACATGGCCAAGATGGTAAAACATCCAAAGGATTCCAATCCCTGTTAACATCTGTAAGTACGTTAACATTTTTGGTAAACTGTGAATTGTTAAAGTCACACAGGCCATCTTTTAAAAAGGGGGTTAATCTAAATTCCCTTATTTGAAATAATCACCCATTAGTGATGAAATGCCTACGGGCCAAACTTGTTGTCCAATGAGACAACGACCGTGGTGGTCTCTGACCCCCGTCTAAAGATATTGGGCTACGTCCAAGCATAATAGTTTGTATGATCAATGCGATCCTGACTAATATCATCAAATGAAGATGATCATATTATAAACATCCATGGGTGATGAAATGCCTACGGGCCATACTTATTGTCCTAAGGGACTAAAGACAGTAGTAGTCTTTGTCTCTCTGTCCAGAAAAGGGTAATGAACTTTGATTCAAACCTTAATGCCTCGATTCTCTGAAATCATGGCTTGTAAATTTAAAACTGTCCTTGTGACTAGGCCCTTTGCGCCACCTTAATATCCTTAATGTTTTATAACTAGGATAAATTATAATGAAAATGCTAAACGTCCTCTGAGACTAAAGACAATAGTAGTCTTTGACTCTCTGTCCAGTGAAGGTAATGAAATATGTTCAAACCTTGATGCCTCGATTCTCTGAAATCATGGCTTACAAATTAAACTTGTCCACGTGACTAGGCCTTTTGCGCCACTTTTATATTCTTAATGTTTTATAACTAGGGTAAATTATAATGGAAATATTAATTAAATATAACTAACAAATTAACCAATATGGTTTATATTACCATGGTTAATAAATCGTCAAGAACGATAGTACTGAATGGGCTTCTAAATAAACCTTGCCCTTATTTTCTTTTTGTAGTAACTAAGACTACATGGCTGACTCTGACGAGATAAACAGTCATCCTTTGGAAAACCGCGATGATAATGATAGGATTAATATAACCAAAGGAGAGCTTCGTACACTGATTGATACAGCTGTATCTAAAGCTGTAGAAGAACAATTTAAGGAGTATAGTGGGACGCATAGTCGAGCCTCATCTGTACCCCACTCTAAGTCTGTCCTTAAAACTCATTCAGAGCCTCATAACAAGCCGCCCTCTAAGAAAGAGGAACCAAAGAAGGATGATGATCGACATTCATCTATTCAACACAGTGTCCCATCCAAGAGGTTAGTGTTCGATAATGAACCACGTACCAAGTCCTGTACCTATAAATACTGTGTTTCCTGCAAACCCCGGGATTTCACTGGGGAGAAAGGGGCAGTTGATTGTATGACCTGGTTGGATGAAATGGACACATTTGTCGATATCAGCGGTTGTGCTGAGAGGGATGTAGTGAAGTATGTATCCCAATCGTTTAAGGGAGAGGCACTAGCATGGTGGAAGGCTCTCATTCAAGCTGCTGGAAAGATCCCACTTTACAACATGTCATGGGAACAATTTGTTGCTCTCATTATGGAGAACTACTGCCCTCAACACGAGGTCGAAAGAATTGAATCAGATTTCTTATCATTGGTGATGACAAACTTAGATTGTCAAGCTTACCTCACCAGTTTCAATACCCTGTCCAGACTGGTTCCTTACCTAGTAACACCAGAACCCAAGAGAATTGCTCGCTTCATCGGGGGTTTAGCCCCAGAAATCAAAGCCAGTGTTAAGGCTTCAAGACCTACTACATTCAGGTCAGCGGCAGATCTGTCGCTATCCCTCACGCTCGATGTGGTCAGAAACAAGGCTGCCAAAGTCTCTGAAGATGGAAAGCGTAAATGGGAGGATGAGAATTCTCATCGCTCCGATAGGAAGAGGAACTCTGAGGATAAGAAGAGTTCCGGGTTTAAAAGAGACAGCCAGCAGTCGGTTGAGAAGACCAGGTGCAAAACCTGTAGGAAATACCACCTCGGGAAATGCAGATTTGAATCTCAGCCTCTACCATGTGGAATTTGCAAGTCTCAGGAACATAAAACCCTGGATTGCAATAAGCTAAAAGATGCAACCTGTTATGGTTGCAACGAGAAGGGGCATATCAAGACCAACTGCCCTAGGAATCAGAAGAAGCCCAAAGAGGCCAAGAGAACAAACGTATGAGTTTTCCAGATGAACGCCCAGGAGATGGTGCAGAATGATGACTATATAGCAGGTACCTTTCCTTATCAAGCAGTTTATACAGAAATTTATTTGATACTGACAAATATGATTCTATAAGAAACGATAAATATTGGGAACTGTTGTCCCCGTTGATTTGGACTCCGGTCATTTAACGCAAGATAGAAATTGGCCGATGACGCTATAGAAAATGCTCCAACAAATCTTAGATTGATATTTTATATCTATTAGGAATCACTCTTTTCTGATATCCTTATGGCAAGCTTTCAAGCTATCCAAATTCATCACTATAATAAAAACAGATGTGACATTTTGATCCCCTGTCAAAAAGATGATGGATTAGGACCAAACTTTAAATGCCATTAATGGTCTTTTGTGATCAAGGCTAAGTATAATTGATATATATCAAATAACGTTCATGAAGAATGTTAATGCTATATTGGCCTGTATGGTTTAACGAAACCATGGTTAGTAAATAAGGCCATGAGGATGAGGAAACCATGGTTTGAATACGACTGAGTTATTAAATTCTTGCTATTTAAGACAGGAGCTAGCTTAGGTAAATACTCTAAACTTATTTTCCCTATACGGGCTTGGGATACGGTATAATGATACCGCTTGGTCGGGTATTGAATGTTTAATCGGATTGTGATTAAATTATCGAGGTAACCCGTTTTAATCTGTCTTGTTTGAAATAAAAGCCTTTAGGGGTTAATGACCATGTCCCGGATATCCTTGACATCATTGTATTATAAAATGGCCACGTCTTAAGCACGGGGTGTAGGCATACACCTGACAGCTGCTTAAGGAATAACGGTATCTCACTCTCTTGTGGGCCTATACTTGTGGCGTGTCTGTTAATCTGACTCGGTTTCTACATCGGGCCCTGAACGTACAACGAACATGTAAATCTGTATACAAGGTTATAAATATAATTGTCCCAAGTTATAAAAGATTAATTTTGCCTTTGTGCATTTTAATCAAAGTGTCAAAATATTTTGTGCCTGGTGCATCTAAATCAATTTTCTTAAACTCTTTTCAAATGAGTCAGTTGAGTGTATTTACCAGTGAAAACTGACGTATTTTCCAAAAATGTTAAGTGACAGGTACTGAACGTAATTGGCTGGAAGCTCAGGGCGCTAATAAGGAATCTTGCAAGTTCTAGGCGTCTAAAGTCTGTTGAACAATGTTTATGTTTTAAGATCCGCCTGCGGATCCTTTACTTTCCGTTGTAATACTTGATATTACTTTATAATCGGTTTGTAATATATTTATCTTTTGCTTCCGCTGTGCATTTAAATATTGTGTTGTTTGACTATTATATTGCCAACCACGTCACGATACTCCCCACCGGGCCCACCGGTGACACGTGGAAATCCGGGGTGTGACATTATACAATTAACACCACATATTGCCATACAAGTTGTAACATTCATTCATGCAACCCAACACCTTAACACACATCGTAGAATCATAAAATAGGTGTTTGATTCACATCCTGTTCGTTTACACGACCTATCCAAATACAAGTTGACAATCCTTTATCATGCAAACATGTTTTCACAATAATTCATAGCCTAGTTCGAGTGTACAACAAGTCGTGAGTGAGGCCCAACAGTACCGGCCCAACTAGAGTGTACTATGTGGGTGCGGGTGATCCATTTATATACATGAGTTCAAATCAACAATTAGGGCCCATATAATATCCTCATTATTAACCAACTAACATGTACCTAGAATCATGCATCAACAGTTCGAATCAAGTTAATAAAACATCCTCTAGTTACCCAACGTAGATCAACTAACTCATCAAACTCATCCCTATTTCGTACAACAGTTTCAATAACATTCACAATTTATTACCATAATCAATTATCATAACACTCATTATCCTCATAAATCGAATTGGATCCATTATATTATGCCACACACCCTACTGTTTCTAGACACCCTCATCAACAAGATTATCAAAACAGTAGATACCAATCAACAATATTATGCCACCCTAATCATCAACTAACAGGAATACTTGGACATTATAATAAATCGATTAATAACCCTAGTGCTTATGTTCCATCCATACATGATAATAACATAAATTAGCCCATCTATAAAAACCCAAATGTATTCTAGTCTTATCAAAAAGCACATGCAATCTGACACTTCACATGCATTTATTTATGGCCAACAATCACTTTACATGCAGACTGAATTCACAATTGCAATGTCACATGCAAGAATCAGAACAAATACAAGGTGATTCGGCCGTATCTCTTGTTTACATTATCTTCTCGAAATAACAGTCACATGGGTTGCCAATCATTACTCGATCATACCATATGGATCACAGTTTTACATACACACTGGTAACAATTAACATGTTGAACCCTAATCCTCATGAAGGATTTAAATAAATAATCCTAATATTAAAAAAAATGTGAATAAAAGATTTTAAGGAGGATGAATACTTTGAGAAAACAAAGTATATAAAAGGCCCGAGTTAACGGGACATAAAATACAATGGGTTATGACTTCCCGAACCCATTAAGTTAACTAGAAATAATTAACCTAGTTAATTAATTGTTTGAAAACAATAAAGAAAGGAAGGAAACTTGAAATAGTTAACCATTTTATAAACTTTGAAACTTGAGGGACTAAAAAGAGGCAAACATGAAAATGTTTTAAGTTAAATGAAATAAAAACCAAAACACACACATTGTGTGTGTGTTTGGTCGAACAACATCAGGAGCAAAAGGGGGTTCCCTTCCAAGAACCCTAACTCACGAAAATTGCCAAAATCAAAGAGAAATCGAGCCGGGAAATTGGGGCTTTTAATAAAGTCGTGATCACCAAGCTTAGGGGATCACAAGGTATGTTGAATTTCGATGTTTGATGATACTTGTGAAATTTGATAGTCATGCATGAATGAATTCTTGTATGAAATATGAATGTTATAGTGAAATTGTGATTTCTATGAATCTAGGAACGAACCCTAGATGTAAATTTAGTAAAATAGTTCCATAAAACTAGAGATTTAACTAATGACCTTGTAGGTGATAAGTGAGTTTTATGGTACTATGATGATCACTTGAAAAGTGATGATAAATATGTGAAATTGTTGTTGTAAAAAAATAGTTCTGGATGATGTCTATATACACTAGACATAGAGGGTTGAATTTGATGTTAAAACTTGGTTAAAACAATAACCATAAACTTGATAAAAGAAATATACGAGTTTCGCCCATAAGGTGTTCGATAAAATGCCTAAGTGAAATTGGATACCTACTAGTTTGTAGATAGAACTTGATTATATTAGGTGTTCGGGTGAACACTAGTGATATGATAAAACGAGTTTCACTCGTATATGAGAAACCCTTAGTTCTTGCGAGACGAATGAATAAATTAGTCTTGATAATCGCTTGAACAAGATAAGGTGTTGGAAATGTAATAACTCGGTTAAAAGATTAGTTAAAAACGATGGCTTAAAAGAATGCCTACAGGGTCATTTGAAAATGACCAAAACTAGTTAATGAACTTAAATGTGCAATTCATGTACTAATGGGCATTTGACTTTTAAAAAGTCAAACTGACCATTAATAAATTCGAATGATAATGTTGAGAGAAAATACGTTTTATTTAGAGAGAAAATACGTTTTATTTAGTGTCGGATGATGATCAAGTCCAACGAAGAACCGAACACACAAGATCAAACCTTCCGCGAATAGTTTCGTCGTCACGTTTCAAACGGCGAATTAAATTACAAAATGTTGGAACGTTTTATTTAGTGAAATGTTTTAACAAACTCGTATTTTTAAATGTATGTTTAATATTATTACACTATAATTAATCGAAATTTATTGGATAAATGATTAAACTGGATTGTGGGTCTTACAATTTAAGTACCAACTTAATTAAAAGTAGTTTTATAAAAAACAAGTCAATAAAAAATATTCTCCCTCTCCAGTCAACACCCTCTTTCTCCCTAACTTTGGAACCGAAATCTTCACCACTACCACTCCAGCCACCATCCGAGCACCACTTAAGCCACAACCACAATGACCACCTAAACGGCTGACTATCACCACCACTCCGACCACCACCTAAACGCCTCACCACTTATTTCTCTTCCTCCCAATGACCACCACCATCACCATTACCAATAAATGACAAGATTCTACAACAATCGACGACAAGATTCTACAACAATTGATTCGAATCATACGTTTCTGCAACAACCACTTCATCATACTATATTTTAGGACGTTGTATCAAAGTTTTATTAGAAGTGTAGTAGGACTTTGTAGTAGACGTTTTATTAAAAAAGAGATATTTGGATGTATAGCATTCTTAGATAAAAAAGTGTTCTCAAATAAGCTTTTCAAGAAGGATTTTATATAGGAAAATTAAATCTCGTTACATTTTCAGTATAAGTTATTTATTTATTTCAAACATTTGAAATCATTTATATTTTTGTTATTTATGGTTATCCCGAGCATTAAGCTCAGTCATGCTTTTCTTTTTCATACATGACATGTTAACAAGATAGAGCAAGCGGGCAGTAAATATAAATAAACTTAGAATGACTAATATTGATCGCCAATGAGATAGTGGTGGAGTGATTGAGGAAAGACTTAGTGTTCCTTGTGACCAAGGTTCGACTCCCACTCTCCCCATTATTTTCTGCGGGATCCAGGTGAAGGGCGAATACGGGTGGCGCTGGTTTGTCTTGGATGGGAGGTGAGGTTTTACCGATTATTCCACTGTCTTGCCTTCGGGCGGGTGAAGGTCGGGTTTCCGCGCATCTGGGAGAGCCAAGGGGCTGACGACGGTCGAGTAGTCGACCTTGGCCACAGCGCCCGGTGTCACACGTCGTTCATTGCCGTTAAAAAAAAGAATGACTAATATTGATGGTCTAAATAAATGTAATAAATAACCTAGTTTAGTGCTTAATAATTTGAAAATATTGTAATTATAGTTCTAGTTTTTATATTAGGTGTACATGATTAATTAATTCATATTTAAGTAATGTAAAATTATAAACGTAGAAAAAAATAAGTAAAACATTCCTTTTGGAACAATAACCATTAATGTTATGATTGAAATTATTTTCTCTAGGATAGTGGAAGGAAGTTTCTCTAAAATACCATATGTGTGTGTGTCGAGACACACAAGCAATAATTGTTGTTCATGAGTTGGCACGCGTAAATGGGTGTCTTATAATCATTTTTCGGTGGAGTCACCACTTCCCCACCAACCAGGATGGTTCCTATGGCAAATTTGTGATGTAGCCACACCGATATATATATAAACCACCACTTAAACATAAACCCATCACATCTCTTCCTCTCTCTCTATCTTTCACACACACATACACTCTAGTTCGGTTGAGAAGAATAATGGGACATTCAATCCATAATGCTTGTGCAGTTGCTCTAGCAATTTCATGTCTGATTGTAGCTGCATCGGCAGGAAGTTTTTATGACGAAATGGACATCACTTTTGGAGGCGAACGTGCTAAAATTTCCAATGGCGGTCAGGATCTCTCCCTTTCACTCGATCAGTACTCCGGGTCGGGTTTCCAGTCCAAGCACGAGTACCTCTTTGGAAGGTTCGACATGCAACTCAAACTAGTACCTGGAAACTCTGCTGGTACTGTCACCACCTTCTATGTAAGTAGTCCATGCCCTCATGATTTCAAAAGGGTCTACATATTTACACACCTTTATGCCTATTTTGACACCCTTCAGGACGCCTCGTATAGACCTATACGAGGCGTATAGGGTTACTTTTCCGACCATCTCTGCAACAAAGAACAATGTCAAATCAGTCACATCAGACGGGGAGTATAGGTCTGTACGAGGGATGGATACGAGGCAATAAGACGCCTCGTATAGACCTATACGAGGCGTCTTCTACAGGTGACAAAAAGATATACGAGGGGTCTAGAGCTATACGAGGCGTCGATGGCTTATAAAAAAGTGCAACATACAGTGTATGGTTTGTCCCTAGCATCCGACGTTAGCCTTAAAACATTTGCTTGTTCTTCTTTCATTCTGCTTCTTCTTCTTCTTCTTTCATTCTGGGACGACATTTAATTTGTGTTCTTATCATCCCGAAGTGTTGAAATGTCATCATACTGGGACGGCAACTATGTCTTCGGGCAGTATTATAGCGAGAACTGGGTGCCCGAAAGCGATCCGGTAACAGTACAGGTACTTAAATGTTTTAATTAGTTTTTGTTTTAGTTTATTATTTTCTAATGATGATACGGTTCTTTATTTTGGAGGAGTCTTGCGTTCCCGATTCTAATGAGCAAGAGGAGGTTGTGTCTAGTATACAAGGAGAACAAAACAAACCGTTTCTAGATTTGAACAATCATCCCCCTGTTGATGAAACAC